>JBAGKK010458187.1:0-17454 GCA_037177015.1 Euceroptres primus
AGATTGAATATAACTAAAGAAATCAATGTGCACTTCAGGTTCGTGGATGATATGACTTTCTTAGTGTCATTTTTCTAGCGTCAGGAATCCTCTTTCTTCCACAATGTTTATTATTAATTACATATTATTATTATCTTTTGCTTTTCTACTTCCAATTTTGAAAGAGATTTATTGAAGTCAGACATTAAAGCAACTGAACGCTCAGCGAATTCGTTGACAACCTTCAATGAATTTACGATTTGTTTTGCATCTTCAAATTTCTGATTGGCATCCTATGCTTCAGGATCAGTATTAGGAAAAAAGTCAACATATATTCGAAAATAACGCAAAAAGCACAGATTAATGAAGAATCCACTAGATCATGCAATCCTCTGCTTTCTAGATCATCAATCGTCTCTAGTTTAATACCTCGGTTGATCCAGTCCTCTTCATAGAATTTCAAACAATGAATCTCAAGCCGCAACTTTTATATTCTTTATAATTTTGCGTTATGATCTGCCGTTTTCGAGAAAAATTTATTTTCCTGTGGAAAACAGACAAATTCACGATGAGCGACCTCTAAATATTATCCGATTTATTTCTCCTTCCAGGAGGTTCATTTTTAACACAAAAGGAACAAAAAAATCGAAGATGCAAGTCGAGATTCGGATTTCCTTTTTTTTTTTTTGAACACCCCTAATAAATAAATATATATATATATATATATATTTATGTGTGTGTGTGTGTGTGAAGTGCGCCGAAGAATGGGGACTAACTAACTAACTAAATCACGCTTTCTTCAGCCTAACTAAGATTTTGGGAAACACATCCCACCATTCACAACTACATTTTCGTGCCTCACCTGTAATATTGGTCCGTGTAACGTGCTTTTTATCGGAAATTATCAGCGTGAGAGTGTAGTTGTGAGTGGAGAGGGAAGTTTTCATGAGCGTTCTCTCTCTCCTAAAACTCTCGTCTGCTGGCTCGCTTTCGATTGCTCGTCTTGTAAAATCTTAGCTTTCCGAGTTAGTCCCCTTTTCTCGGCACACGTCACACACACGTCACACACACGTCACACATACACACACACACACACATATATATATACATATATATATTAATACTTAGAAAAACACGTTTTGTAAATAACTTTCCGGGATTTCGCCGAAACCGAACCTAACCTCGAAACGCGCGTGAACGACAAGAGCAAGCGTACGCCAAGCCAGGAATCCCAGCCTAAGTTAAGTACTAGAAAATGAAAAAATTAAGTTAATCATTGTATGTGTAACCCTGTTTCCTAAGAATCCTGGCGCTATTATCCTATAATTTATTACTTCCGGTGTGTCGAACATAAACCATTTCCTGGGAATCCTGGCGCCTATCCTATAATTTATGACATCCGGTTTGTCAAACATAACTTATTTCCTAAAAATCTTGGCGCCTATCCTAAAATTTCTGACTTACGGTTTGTCAAACATAAACTATTTCCTAAGAATCCTGGCGCCTATCCTATAATTTATGACTTCCGGTTTGTCAAACATAACTTATTTCCTAAGAATCCTGGCGCGCATCCTATAATTTATGACTTCCGGTTTGTCAAACATAACCTATTTCCTAGGAATTATGACGCTTGCAGTGATTTATAATTTCCGCCTCGTTGTTACGCAATCTATTTGTAGGACAGAGAGAGAAAATTGTTCTGGTTGTCATTTACTATATTATTATCAATTCTCATTGTTGACAAGTAATTTCCTTCAATAAAAGTAATATTACTTGTTCATTTGAAATCTAGAAGAAATTTGAATTTTCCGCGTGATAAAGCGAGTTCCGTTTTATCATAAAAACCATTTTACATGAGAGGGTCTGAAGCCCCGCGTGGTAAAGCGAGTTTTGTTTTATCATCAGAAGTATCCCGTATAAGAGAGTATGAGACCCCACGTGCTCAATTCGGAGAATTGACACCATGTTACAGTTGGCAACCTGGGACAGAACCATGGTTGGGAAGAGGGTAAGCTCGTCTTCCAAAGATTCCACCATAGTCCACTGAGTGCAGCATCTGGGGACCGTTCATGTCGAGAAGTCCAACCACATTCCCGCTGGCCAATGGGAGTCTTGATCGTCCAATTATCTGGCCCAGTCGGTTCGAAGGCAGCCGTATCAAGACGCGGATTGAGGAATCTCACGCACTGGACCTCGCTCCTGCTCCACAGCCAATCAAAGTGGGCAGGACGGAGAGTCACGAGGATTCCAGTGGAAGAAGAAAGAAAACGGGCAAGCAGAGGATTTCCCGTCACTGGTCTTTTGAGCTTGGCAGCGAGGCGTGCTCCGCAATCGTCTAAAGGAAGTGGAAAACTGTGGGAGAAACCTGAAACCCCGTTTCTGAGTTCAATTGATCACGACTGGAAGGTAAAACTTTGCCAGTGGATTTAAGGTCAGTAAAGTTCTGTTCGCTTTTCCTGCTCCTTTTTGGGTCCCTAAAGTCTCAACCTGACTCAGGCGTGAACACAGCTGCGAGTACCAGCTTGAGTTCAGGGGTAGTTTCTCATAGTTTTGGGACGTTCGAGACCCTCTCGTCGCGCGTGAAGTGTGTGAGGTATTCGACTGACCTGGTACGACCTTAATTTGGTCAGGTCGATTGTTTCACCGGAGTTCGGGTGAGGGTACGCGGCATATGACGCCGAATAGCGTGGGGGAAATGCGTGAGCGTCTCGGGCGGCCATCTTTGAGAATTCCTGGGTTCCTCAAGTAAAAAATCTTGTAGTTTGATGCCCCTGTTGCGAGATTATTTTTAATTTTTGCACAAGGCCAGTTATTAGTTCATTTCTTTGTTAAATAAAAATTCTTAGTAAAAATTACCAGCCCGACCGCTCGGGTAAGTTTCTAACGTCTGTGGATTTAAATGGATTGGAGGCACGGTTGCCTAAGTTTTTTGAGTACCGATTTTGTCAGTAATCTTTGGGTGGGATCCTCCGAGAATCCCATGTGTAAAATTTTGTCAATTGTTCTTTAGAATTAAATTCAAAGAAAGTGAACTTGTGAGTAATTTATTCCGACATTCCAGTGTGTTCTCTCTCTCTCTCTCTCTCTCTCTCTGTGTGTGTAGTTCTCACTACCTCTGTCTCATACAACGTGGCGAGGTAGCCCTGTAGATCAGAAGCGACAGGGTCGAATTCAGAGAAGCTCGGGCAGAAGGGTTTCTGCCTGGCGCCCGGCAACAAAAGAAAAACGAGCTTCGTGGGTTGTATGCGGATCTGAAGTATGAGATTCGCAGACTCGGGGATTCGAGCAGTGTCAGCAGAAAGGTAATCATTCGGTTAACGCCATTTTTGATAGCTGTACACAGTGGTCAAAAATCCCAAAAAGCTGGCCATAATTCATTAATGTCATCATTTTGCGATGAATTTTCATACAATGCCCACTGACGTCGGGCATTTTCGACGTTAACCGGTCATTGTCGACAATGACAGCAAACCTCGGGCAATGACGTAAAATTAATGTATAAGTAGACATTGGCCGGGCATTCTCAACAATGACCGAGCGGGTACGGTCGATGTTGAATTAGGAGTTTTAAACGGAACATTACGAAATCTTTTATCTAAAGTGCAACATTCTAAAGAACCTGGAATGCTCTTAAACCATTATCTCTTTAAAAATTTATTTAAATTCACGCAGTTACATTACTTATGAATTATTATTAGATAACTAATAAAACGTTTTTTATTTAATGAGTTATAATATAATATGTAATATGTAATAAACATGGTAAATTTTTATACATCCAAATGTTTAAGATAGAACTTAAAGCATAATTGTTAAGCAAAGATGCAACAATATTAGTAATGTGTTTAATAAAAATGTAAGAATGTCATTACTGTAATTATTTTTAAAATTTTTGATACGTTCAAAGAATGATATTGAGATACAAGAAATTAAGAGAAAATGATCTTGAATGACCCTGCGTTATTTAATTAAATTACATTTTAAAAAAATGGATGCTTAAATATTTTTATTCTGCTAGTTGTAAATACTTGTGAATTTGCAACCGCTGTCTTTCTTTCAATTTGCGTTAAAATGGGTTGATAACGATGATTCTGAATCCTTTATTTTGGAAAATGTTAATGGCTCATCAGGGTCTTTCTCAGTTCCAAGTTTACTTTGCTGGAATCAAAAAATAAATTCTGATTTATTCTAGTTACGATATTATACTGTTGATTTTAGTTCTACTAAACGTTTGATAAAAAAACATTCCAAATTGTAATTAAATTATTATTATATTATTATAATATATTATTACATATTATTAAATTAAATATGTTATTATTAAAAATTAAAATTTCAAAATTCAAAATTCTCGAAAGGAATGAAAAACAAATTCTGTTAAAAAATGAAATTATGTTTTTTTCAAAATTATTCTAAAGTTAAAAAACATTTTTTCATAAATTTACAAAAAGCGTAGGTTATTTTTACTCCAAAATAATCATTTTTAAGAATGCTATTTCATATAAAAGTAATACCTATTTTTATCTTTCATATGACATGCAGTCCCATACTTTAGGTTGAAGTTACGTACCTTTAACAGTCGTAAGTAATTTTAACTTCATTTGTTACAAGTCAGCCTACTCTAATATTTGGAGCTGCAAAGCTTGTTGTTAGCTCTGCAATAACATTTTTTTGTTAAGCACTTCGTTCGGCATTGGCACTTCTTAAATCCTCGTCCTCCCGTCAGTGACATCTTTGAGGCAATATTTCGAAGATCTCCTTCTGTTATTTCCACCTCATTTTCTGCTATCAGTTTCTCTTTGCACTTGTTGAACTGGGACCGGGTAAAAAATTGTTTAAGAGATCCTTCCTTAGTTCCGATTTTATGAAAATTTACATCTACTATATCGACAATGACATCAAGTATGTTTCGAGGATCACTACGACCACGATCCGCTTCTGGAACTGGTATCATTGCTGAATCACCAAGCAAAGCCGAAGGATGCTTATCATCGGATGTTTTCTTAATTTTTTTTCCTTGCTGCATTCAATTTTCTTTAGCCTGATCTCACTCATGTAACATTTTATTAGTTTGATGGCACAAAGAGCACGTTATTTTGCTGCCGAATCCTTCTTCTTGATCTTTGCTCAGTGTACCACAAATCACGTGCACCGTCCCACCACAATTGATGCAAGAATGAGCACTGAAAGTAGGTTTCTTACAAATGATGCAATTTTGCTCATTCTTTGTCTTATTTGTAGTATCATCGGTTTCTTTCTCTTCTTCTGAATTGATGGAATGGAAACAAGTGTTATTTGAAGCCAATACAGTCTCGAGATCCTCTTCAGTTTGAACTTCATTTCGAACATCCTCTGGTAACGATGATGAATTTAAACCAACTCGTGCTTTACATCTAAACATAGCTTCATATGCAGATCTTTTAATGCCACTGTGATAGGCTTGATGCTTCATGAATTGAATAAAGTTCAACTCTTTAACCCAGTCCGTTGTTTTACTGTCGAGCATCCATGTTGACAGCATCTCTTCAACGTCATGATTAGCCCTTTCCACTGATACTTGAGACTGTCTTTGTCGTGGTTTTCGGTGAAAGATTTTAATACCTATCCACATCAAAGTCATTCCCGTGATTATTTTATTTGAAAATTCGCGTCCATTGTCTGATTGTAAAATCATTGCAGCACCGATCGTTGTGAAGACGATCAGCAAATTACTTGCTACTTCTTCAGCTCTCTTAGTGTGAAGAGCTTTTCAATCGCATTTCAATCAAATCAACTTGTTCGGGAGAATTGAATTGTTTCGATAAAATTGAGTTTGTTACACCCTTAGTTTGAAGAGATTTTTTCTGACGCCACTGCTTGCAAAGTGATAATCATTACTATTTCTTTATCAACTTTTCACGATCAGACACAACTAAAATATCGAATCTCGTCAGTCGTCTGTAATCTGAAGATGTTTTTTTCTCTTTTACTTAAATATCTTTGATGGAAGTAATAAAATTCCTATATTGTTCAAGATTTCAGGGAAAATTATTATCATCACGTTTCACTTTTACCATGACACGTATTTTACTGTCGAACCGTTCGTGTGTAATGTCCATTACTGAAAAGATAGACGAGTTCCTCATGGAAATTTGATTTTCCTCTAAGCTTTGATAACTTAAAAGCGCCATGAACAATATTATACCTGAACTAATCTTGTTTCTGGATAACAATCCTTAGAGTCTAGGCGTCATATTGAACCACAGTGTTATACCAGAACCTTAGTTATCTTGTATCTGGAAATAGAGTACTTGAATTGTCATAATTCTTACTCCTCTAAAGGGCAATAAAATCTCCACTAATGCACTCCTTATCGTCTAGACGTTATATTGAATCGAGATGAACGGATAAATGAGTTTCCATTAGTGAAACTAGCTGTAAAATTGCAACAATTGACCAACTTTGGTGCTTGTTTCTGAGCAATGTTTCGCTCATTGAAGTTTTGGTATAAGATATGATATAAATAAATGGTCTGTTACGACTAATTGAAAAAAGATGCAATTTGGCAATTTTATTTAAACAATTTTTCTTAAAAAATTCACAGTTTAAAATTTTTCAATTAATGGCCTCAATTTTGTTGCAGAATCAATTAAAACTGTCTTGCTATTGAATCTTTGCAATGTTACTTTGCGAATGGAAAAGAATTATTAATTTTTCAACATTTTTTTCATAGCGGAGAGTCATAGGAAACATTTTTAGTTGATTTTGTAAACAAAAATTGAGGCTATTCATTAAAAAATAGTCAAACTGCGAATTTTTAAAATTAAAATTGTTTAAATATTTGCCAAATAGCATCTCTTTTCAATTAACAGTATTCTCTTATACCGAAGTAGCGTAAACCTGCAATCTATAATAGACACTGCCTGGCGTCAGTGAGCAATTTCGGTAGTGCCCGGCCATTGTTGACACCAGTCATTGTCGACATTGACAGGCCATTCTCGAACATAGGCCGATTTCGGTCATTGGCCGTAACATATATATTTAAATTCTATTAAATACTATTAAAAATACAAGGTTTGAAATCAGTTTTTATAATTAAATTTATAATTCAGTTTTTATAATTAAAAATTTTCTCACTATCGTAATTCAAACTTGATGCATGAAAGAAAAAGATTCATTTCGAAACGAATCGGTTGACCACGAATAATAGCATGCCACGCGCCACAGTGCACAGTGGTCTGAATTAGGAATTTACTATTCAAAATCATCTACAGCCTACAATTCTTAACCGATTTTCAATTTTATTTTATAGAAATAATCAACAATAGTTTCAAAAGAGCGTCTATAGATTCGATTTTTCAATTTTTATCATTTTTTATTTTTTATATACAAAAACAATGAAAAAAATGAGAATTTTTTAAATTATTATTTTTTATCTTTAAATAAATAACTCAATTAATCCCATTCTCGATGAAAATAAATGTCGAAGTATCTAAAGAATATAAATAATTAACAGGATATCGAATCTAATTTCCATAAATAAATTATATTAACAAAAATGTCATCATCATGGATTGTTTGCTTGAAAAGTATATTTGTAAGTTGAAATTGTTTGATTTTATTGACAAGATGATACTTGAACATAAAAATTTGTTGTCTGGTATAATTTGTTTATTTTATAAACAAATTATATAAACAAATGCGTATTTTGGACATTCATAGGCAGAAAGTAATCGTTTTTCTTTCTTATCGCCGTCAAATTATATTAGTGGTGATGTTTATTGATGAAGACTTGTCATTCGATATTATTTGTTTATTTTATAAACAAATTTTATAAACAAATGCATAGTTCGGTCATTTATAGACAGAAAGTAATCTTTCTTTTATTATTGCCTTAAAATAATATCAGTGGTTATGTTTTGTGCTGTTTCAGAACAATTAGCTTCCAAGTTGTACTTGTCAATCATTTTAATAATATCAGGATCCATTTCAACTTCATTCTTGCTCCATTTCTGCCTTAAAGAGGCAATTAATAGATAAGATGAGACCAGAAGCTTGTGTATTAAATCTTCATTGGTCGAAAGTCGAGAGCACTTTCGTGTGTTGAATTCTCTGAACCGCTAGAAATCCTTATTACATGTTTCAGCAGCTTCTTCTGAACACTGTGAACTCTTCTTAACACTGAACCGATTGGATTTAAAAAATGCTGCATAATCGTTGCTCCACGTAGCAGCATTTTGTGCACTGTTGGAGGCATAAAGTACCACGGATAAAAACTAACGTACAATTGTACGGTCTCAAATGCGAACTTGTTGAAAAACACGGGGGAAACTTTTGTGCTACTTGTCAACATTTACAAAATTTGATAAAATCTCACAATCAATTCTTTATTTACTCCTGTTATTTTAGCTGCTATATCAGGATCCGCAAAAATTCTTCTAGCGGTGTTACCACTGTTTGAGTTACCAGTTCCATGCCTTGGTTTTTATCCTTTCCTTTGTTTCCTTGGCGAATATATATGATATTAATATGCATCGTCTAGGAGACCCAGGATGAGGATTGCTCCAAACAACTGTCGAACTTTCACTCACTTATAGGCATAATCGTAACATCGATATTATAAACACAGTCGCCTCCGATGAATCTTCGTCCGCAAACATCTGATCATACGTTCCCTGATCTGAAGCTCCATCGCAGCCATATTTCGTAAGTAAATCTAAATTAGAAGTTTTTCATGAAAGCTTTCCGTACTCAATCTTCTTCCAGGACTTTTTTTCAAATTCGAAGAGTCTACAAAGAAATCTGAATTAAAACCACTTCGCAAACTTTATTTCAAACTTGCTTTTAATAGCAAAAGGTGGCTTCCACTTCTGATAGAAATGTGTTAGAAAGTGTCTGGTCATCGATCTGCTAACTATTTTCAAGCGATCATCATCAAGGCTGTATTTCGTTTGCAAATAATGAAGCAACTTTTTCGTGTCTTTAATGTCATATTCGACAAGAAAATCGAAAATAACTCTCTTGGAGACTTTAAAAGAGTCCATTTTGTAAATATTATTTATTAAGAATTAATGTATAATAGTATAACAATAACAATAACAATTATGCTAATAATAATAATAGTAATAATAATAAAACAATAATAATAAGAAGAAGAAAGCAGAAACCTGCGTATGACGAAGCCGAAATAAGCCGAAGCTAGATCGTATAAAAGCAATTTACTCTTGCAAGTCTGTTAATGACAAGTTTTCATCACTAAACATCACTACTAATAAAATTTGAAGGCGATAAGAAAGAAAAACGATTACTTTCTCCTCATAAATGTCCAATTAATGCATTTCTTAATATGATTTGTTTATAAAATAAACAAATTGTAACAGACAACTATTCATAATCAAGTATCATCTTGTCGATAAAATCAAGCAATCTCAACTTACAAATATACTTTACAATCAAACAAGCCATGATGTTGACATTTTTGTTAATAACAATAATATTCGATATCTTGTTAATTATTTATATTCTTTAGATACTTCTACATTCATTTCCATCGAGAATGAGATTAATTGAGTTATTTATTCAAAGATAAAAAATAATAATTAAAAAAGTCTCATTTTTCTCTTTGTTTATTCATATGAAAAATTTCAAATGATAAAAATTTAAAAATATAATACATGGACGCTCTTGTGCAACTATTGCTGATCATTTCTATAAAAGAAAATTGAAAATCAGTTAAGAATTGTAGGCTGTAGGTGATTTTGAATAGTAAATTCTTAATCCGGACCACTGTGCAGTGGTGGATTTTTGCGGACAACTTCGTGCACAGGTTACATTTCTTAACCGATTTAAACTTCTGTCTTTAGAAATACTTTTAATTAAATTCCCGACAAACGCAGGAGAAACAATTTTTGATTTTTTTAAAACACAATTTGCTGTGTTCATAAATAAAGTGAAAAAAATAGGAAATTCCAAAGTATTATTCTTTATTGAAGAGCAAATAATGAGAATGTATTCTGAATCAGTGGAAATGCATGCATAAGTGCACACTAAATTTAAATAATTTATTTAGATGACAAAAATATTGTTATGAAAGTTTTTTTGAATACAAATATGTGGTGTTACTTTTTATCAGCACGAAATTTTTTATTTTCATTAAAATCAAAAGCAAATCAATAGAGAGAATTATCTACACAAACAAATTTGAAAAAACTGAAAATTCGTAAATGTTACAAACAAAATACGTAAACGAATCGTCAAAGTTTGCATTAATCGGTGCAAATTTTTTTTTCATTACAGTACTATTAAGAACTAAGGGATACTGCATTGTTATAAATTTTAGCTTTTAATTGTTAACTGTAATTGTTATTAAGAAAATACATAAACAAATTGTCCAGATTCCTTTGTCGCCCACTATTTGTAGGCTTCTTCTGATCTACTTATGATACACGTTGAAAAAAGTAATCTGAGAAAGAAGAGCGCAAAAATCTTGCATCCTAGAGCTCCAGCTTTATTAAAACGAAACTAAAAATAAAATCTGATATTTGCTCTGTGTCTAAGAAGAGCAGAATAAATAGAAACAAGAATTTTGTTTAAAAAAAAACAGATATAAAACAAAAAGAAATATGGAGTCATTCGTTTGCCAAAATAGTCATTTTTGAGCACTTTAACTTTATTTAACTAAGAATCCTGACGTGATGGGCAAGTTCTGAGATCAGATTCGGATATGGAGCATAAAATTGCGTAAGAAACCACTCGATTCGAAAGCAAACGTCAAGAACCCTTATTTCGCAGGCCTGAGTTATTTGTAAAAAACTGTTTGATAAATTGCCGTTATCCTTTAAAAATTATATTCATTACCACATACGCATTTTATTGATTTAGATAAAATAAAAAATTTAAGTTTAAAGTTAACTTTTTTTTCTAAACTTTCTTCAATAAAAAATACAAAAACACGCCGAAAGTAAAAAATTTTTAAAAATTAATATAGATTTTTTTCGAAAACTATTGGTTGTGGAGATAAATGTTTTACACAAAAAAGTTGTGGTTTTTCAAGATATTTAAGCCTACTATTAAGTTATATTATGAAAACTCAACACCTTTCTCGATAAATGAGAGAAAGTGCAAGAAACTTTTTTCTTCACCGTAAAAATTAGTGTTACTCTTAAAATATCGACTACATCAAAAAAATTTTTGCAGAAAAAATGTGTAGTTTATTGAATAATACATTTTTTGTGCACAATATTTTTCTCTGAAATGCATAATTTTCAACGTAGAATTAGTTTTTTGTCCGAAATCATGAAAAATCAGGGCGATTTTCATTTATGGAGGATTTATTCGAAAAATAATGATTTCACAAAAAAATGTTGTTTACAAAAAAGTGTTATTTTTATTAAATGCGCAATTTTTCTGTAGAATATTTTATTGTAAAAGCAATATTTTCCGAAATAAAATAAAAGTCATTTCAAAAATTCACTGTACTTCAGAAATTAAAATGCACAGAAAAGCCTCTGAGGCTTTTTTGTACAAGGTTACATAATATTCATATATAAAGTTAGAACTATAGCTGTTAAGTCGGTAGCCTTTTCAGCCTTATAAATATTTATATCATAGAAAAACAAACGCTTAACTAGAATTCTTTCCGTGAAATTTTCATTATGTATAATATTCCTTATAATTTCATAGAAAAACGAGATCGCTTAACTTGAAAGTTAAAAATTGGTAGCTCTTTGAATTTTTGTGAAATTTAATGAATTTATAGACAATTTTGAAAACTGACCTAGCTTGCAGTTTTAGAAATGGGGCATAATCTCTGAAGTGATACCACCCCAAAAAACGAAGTCCTCCGATCGGGTTTGAAGTTTGGCTGATTGGAGTCCTATCGGATGACAATTACTACAAAAAAAATTTTTGGTTTTGACAAATATTTGCTGAAGTAGGGGGGGGGGGGTTACATTTTCAGACTTTTGATGGGAAGACTCTTCTTCAAACGTATATAAATTATTTCCTTTTTGTATAAAGCAAAATTTTACTTAACATGTTTTTGACAGACTTTTTCATGATATTTTAATTGGTTATAACTGTTTTTGTAAAAAGTAAAATTTGACCCCCATTTTTGAAAATCAAAAATAAATTTGACTTTCTCAAATTTGGACTTTTTTTTTTAAATAGTCTAGATAAAAAGTTGAGATCTTTTTCCTATAAAATAGCAAAATTTCAGAATGGCGTTGTTTGTTTTGTTTTCGAGTAATTGAACGATGAGTAACCGGATGCGGATGCAGATCCGTTCCAAAAAAAAAGAAACATAAGGGAACAACCCTTCGCCGTATTCCTGACAATTTACGTGTCAAATTCTCAAATTTACGAGAAGGTTCACAAATTTGCAACACATGCCAATTTGAGCTTACCAACTCAAAAGGAAGATCATCTTTGAATTGCAACAATACTGCAGGGATTCCTAGTCCAGTTCAATCAGATACTGACATTGTTGTTGATGATGATGATGATCATGTAGATAATAATGAATGTGATCTAGATTTTTCAATAGGTTAATAACACAAATATGAGGTGGGATGACAAGTATCACGACGAGTACTTGAACAAATTATCAAAAAATTCAAAGTCTCTAAAAATAGACAAGAAAAATTTCAGCTGTTTTCACTTACACCAAAATCTTGGGGACACAGAAAACTAAGGAAGGTATTTGGTACGTCAGAGCGGCAAGAAATTAATGTGAAAAAATTACACAGCTCCACAAAAAAAAATAAAAAGTTGCTTTCAGAAGCCAGAACAACCTTATTATATGTTTTCGGGGTCGCTGAATCCGAATCTGGTGTCAGATTTTCTCTTTACGTCAGGTTTTTGAGAAAATGAGCCTATTTGGCCATTTTTTAAGAACAACATAGGGCGCGAATCTGACGTTCTAGAAACGTCTAGTACAGCTCAAATTGAAGATTGAACCTTGTATTTTAAAGCGATTATGTTTAAAGAAATATTTCCGTCGCCTATCTTGAGCGGTTGCTGCGCGCCCGCGCGCTCATCACTGTTTATCACCCGGGCGCCGCGCCGTGGTGAGCCAGCGCGCGCGCAGCAGAAACCTATTACCGCTCAAGATAGGCGATAAAAATAATTATTATCATATATTCACTTCAAAACACAAGGTTCATTCTTTAATTTGAACCTTACTAGAAGTTTCTAGAACGTCAGATTCGTATTTCGTACCTTACTTTGTTTTCAAAAAATGGCCAAAAAGGCTAATTTTCTCAAAAACCTGACGTGATGGAGCAAATCTGACACCAGATTCGGATTCTGAGATCCCGAAAACATATAATAAGGTTGGTCTGGTTGCTGGAAGCAACTTTCATTTTTTTTGTGGAGCTGTGTTTGTTTCAGAACATGGAATTCTTATATTACCGAATCCAAAAACAGAAACAGCATTGCCCCTGGAAACTGAAACTCTTATAAAGGCTTTTTATGAACGCGATAACATTAATCTAATAATGCTAGGAATGAAAGACTTTGTGTCGGTAAAAAATGATGATGAATCTCTTTCACATGTCCAAGAAAGACTTCTACCATGTAATATCAATGAGTTGCATGCACAATTTATAGCAGAACACGAAGGCCTGAAGATAAGTATTTAAAAATTCACAAAACTTAGACCTCGCCATTGAGTTCTGGCAGGAAGCAGTGGTACTCATAGTGTGTGCGTTTGTGTGCATCATGAAAATGTCAAGTTGATGCTAAATGAGATCGATATTCAGCATTTGACAGAGGATACTGACATGATTTTAAAGAATTATCACGATTATCTGGATTCTATTGTATGCCCTGAATCTTCAAGTTCCTGTCATCTAGGAGAGTGTGAAAACTGCGAAGGTACTGCAAAAGTTAAAAGAAAATTTGACAAATGATTTCGATGAACATGGAATTGATGAAGTAAGATTCGAAATTTGGCTACAGACCAACAGGTGTACTTTTTTAAAACTTTGGTAGTGGATACCGATGAATTCCTGAATGAATTTAGTAAACGGTTGTTAAAATTAAAAATTCATCACTTTGTTTCAAAGAAGCAATCATCGTTTTTTTAAAACCTAAAAGAAAATTTTTTGCCAAATGGGTTTTTGATTTGCTTCGATTTTGCAGAGAATTATGTATTCCTCGTTCAGAATTTAGCGCAATCATTCCATTGGAATAACGACCCATCTACAATCTTCACTGTCGTGATTTATTATAAAGATGGTGGAGAGCTGAAACACAGAAGTATAGCGATAATATCCGATAGCTTAGCTCATGACACGGTGGCTGTTGATGAATATCAAAAGATTATAGTAGATTATCTGAAAAATAACTTCGAGCCAAAGAAAATTTACTATTCCACTGATGGTGCAGGACAACATTTTAAAAATAAAAGTAGCTTTGATAATCTCCAAACCCATGAAGAAGACTTCTGTATCCCAGCAGAATGGCACTTCCATGGTACATCTCACGGCAAAGGTGCGTGTGATGGCATATGGGCGAATATAAGGAGACTTGCAGCTCGTTCTAGCTTACAACGTTCTCCAAAATATCACATACTCACCCCTCAAGCTTTATTTCAGTGGGCAAAAGATACTGCAAGAAACTGCAAAGAAACTGAAATTTTCTTTAGTAGCTAAGAAAGTCACGCCTCAGCTACCGAGATTTTGAAAGGACAATTTGATTAAGCGGTAACGATTGCGGACACACTACAATACCACGCTCTCATTCCTACTCAGGCAGAAAACTTCAAATAAAAAAGTTTTCATCCTCTGAGAAGCACCAAATCTTCCCAAAAGGCGAAAAAAAGAAACCTTTGCAGAGGTCCGCAAAAAAACTGCTGAAACGAAAAAAATCGCCAAGAAAGAAACCAATAAAACAAAGAGACATACGAAAGCGACGAACCACAATTCTAATAAGTAAACTATACATAACAAGACAGAAGGGCGCAAAAAATAAAATCCATCTAACTAGCATTTAAATAATTCACCCAGATAAACAGAAATATCACTTTCCTACACATTCAATAGATATAAATTCAATAGATTTAATTTTTAAAGCATATTCCTAATTAATTTTACACTAACTGTAATGCAGGCATTGTAACTTGCGACTTGTACCTTAACAATGACAGCCTTAACCCTGTAAATGCAGAGAGCAGTTACACTAACTGCGTATGACATTATCTCATGCAAGAAATTAGCTTGATTGTGTTCTACGGGTTCTTCGGCGTGAAGACAGTAGCGAACGGTCGCGCGGCCTCAGCTCCGGTGGAGCATCCGGTTACTCATTGTTCAATTCTCGAGAACAAAAAAAAACGCTATCCTGAAATTTTACTATTTTATAGGAAGAAATTTCAGCTTTTCACTAGACTATTTAACAGAAAAATTAAAATGGGTCCAAATTTGAGAAAAAGTCAAATTTCTTTCTGATTTTCGAAAATGGAGGTCAAATTTTGAGTTTTTTCAAAAATGGTTATAACCAGTTAAAAGACCATAAAAAAGTATGTCGAAAACATACAAAGTAAAATTTTACTTTATGCAAAAGAAAATAAGTTATACACGTTTGAAGAAGAGGCTTCCCATCAAAAGTCTAAAAATTGCACACCCCCTTTCCTACTTCAGCAAATATTTATCAAAACAAATAAATTTTTTTGTACTAAGTATTATTCGATAGTACTCCAATCAGCCAAATTTTGGGCCCGATCGGACGAATTCGTTTTTTGGGGTGGTATCACTCGAGAAATTATGCCCCAAATGCGTGTAGGGTAAATATTTTTCCTAAAACTGCTCTCTGAAACAAATAAATTCACCCAATAAATTTTAAAATCGGTTATGAATTACATTTTTCATGTAAGTTTGAAAAGAAACTCAAAATTTACGAAGAACTCAAATTTAAAAAAAAAATTGTCAGAAAGTTTTGACTCGAAAAATCTATACTTCGTTTTTGGCGGCTTTTGAGCACCTACTATAAGGGAAAAAATCGCCAACTAAATTGCTGTCATGGTCGCGCGGCCGATTTTAAAAAAACTTTGGAATGATCCATATATATGTTTTAGTCGGGACCGAAAAAAAACTATTTTCGTGGTGTAGAATTCACCGGTGATACAGCGTGGCGGGAGAGAGGAAAAAATTAATTTATTTGTAAATTTGCCAACATTTTTTTTATATTTAAAATTGTTGAACATTACAGCGCAGCAACATGAATTAATGATTTTCGATTGTTTACATATTTAAATGTAACACCCAGTTTCATAAAAATCCGACTCTTTTTAACAATTTTTTATCACCATTTTAAATTTAGAAAATTTCATTTTGAGTTTGTAGTCAGCGACCAGAAAAACTCTAAAGTTCAAAATTTCATAAAAATTCGACTATTTTTTATCGTCATATTGGATCCGTCATTTCAAATTTTAGATATTGGCCTTTGGATATTTAATCAGCGACCCAAAAAACTCCTTATTTCAGGTTTAATGACTCAAAACAGTTGAGAAAAATGTTTAAGCAACATGCAATGTTTTCTTTGAATATTCAAAAAATTTTCAAAAATAAAATTTGATATTTTTTTGGAATTTACATTTTTTTAAATTTCAAAGTTTTTGAAGATTAAATATTTTCGGAAGTCAGAAACTTTTTGAAAATTTGTTGAAAATTTGTTTTCTTAAATTGTTGGAATTTTTTTCTAAAAATTTGTTGGAGTTTAGATTTAGATTTTGCATGTTCACAGAGCTGTAAATTGAATTACAATTTTTTTTAAATCATGCTTAGAATCGTTATTTCCTCTGTTAATGCTAAGAATTTCGTAAACAGATTTTTCTTAAATTAATAATTTCCCCTTTCTTTGGAGTGCGACGGTATTGTTAATTCAGCTTTCACGCATAACGTTTTATGTTTTCACAAAGGATTTATGAACTTTGCATCAATGTGGAGCCAATGTAACCGACAGGTTTTCTGAAATTAGATTGAAATATTTTATTTCTGATTTGTATAATCGATTATGATAACACGTAACTAATGATGCCTTCAAGCGAGATAATCAAGAAAAAATCGAGTCCAATAATTTGTACCGAACTTCAAGACCAAGAAATCAATCCCTTCTTGACATTTCGATCAATAAAATCAATAAACCAGCGAGAACAAGCGATAATCTTGAAAACTGCCATTTTTCTAGATGTGACTTTGACAGCTATTTAAGTGCGATTAAAAGATTGAGTTGTATTATGTAAATTAATTGTTCCAACAAAATTTGTTAAATATCACTGTGAATAAAAGCACAAAGCGAATTAAGCACAACGGCACTCGCGGTTAATTTTTGAATTCAAGCAACATTTGAAATGAAAAAAATTTAAGAAGACGAGCAGTTCAGAAAAAAATTAAAGATTTTATTATCAAAGGCATTTTGAAATCTACTTATATTAAATACAGTTCTTCAGATACGATTTTTTAACCTGCTTCTTTAATAATTTTGAACTTCTAAACTTTA
>JBAGKK010458408.1:0-17453 GCA_037177015.1 Euceroptres primus
TTCATTGGAATAAGATAGCCCTTTAAAAATTAAAATGGACACTTGAAGGGGATCTCAGGTATAGAGAACTTACGGTGAAGGTAGCGCTTTAGAAACAGCACTGAAACGGCACTTGTCAGTGCCGTTTCATCGGCAGGGGATCGACATCGTAGATCAATAATTTACTGATATAAACTGAATAAACAACATATTTAAAAAAATTTCTTATTCAGGATCAAAAATCAATCAAGACGTTAGGCAAGATACTAATTATGACGGAAAATTTAAATACAGTCGGACCTCCACCATGTCATAATTTCCGGGGGAGTTATTACTTGATGAAGGTATTTCGGAGGGGAAATTGGAAGTTGCGCAGCAGGCATATACGCGCACACGTATGTATCCATATGTGGGTGTAAACTATCTGAGCAAACGCCTTCTTGAGAGTAGGGGCAAACGATCAAGACTAGTTGCGGGGAATATGGCATGGTGTAAGTCCGACTGTATCTGACGTATTTTCGGTGTACCGTCGGTAATTCATAGAAAAAGCAGATTACGCTTTTATCAGCAGTTGTCTAGCCTAACCAGGGCCCGTCTTAGGAATTTCGCATGTTTACAATTTCTTAAATATTTTTATTAAACAGCATAAAAATTAATAAAACGTAAATGACAATTGTAAAGTTTACAAAATTATGTATAAAAAAAAATAACTTACTCCTTCAAATCATTAGAAGTTATTAATAAATCACAACTTCTAAAACAAGTAAAAGTTCATTCTCTAATGTATAAAGATAATTTTTCCTATCAGTTTTTGTTAATTTACTTCCAATGCAGAAAAAACACTTTCACAATAACTAAAATTCTGCTGAGCATGTATCTTCATACATACGTGATGAATATAATGTTTTCATACAAAAATATTAAGGGTGGCCCGTCTTAGGCAACTTTACCCTATATTTTATTTCCTTTCCTAACTTGCTTTCGTATTTATTTTTCAATATTTGACTCTATTTTTGTGTCACCTCTAAGTTAATTATTGCGCTTACCTAAATAATTCTTTCCATTTTAGTCTGAATTATCTACCTGCAGCTAGTTTTAGTTTTAGTTCTAGTTTATTACTCTACTCTTTATTACTTATTAGAGCTTGCAATATTACTTTTCTTTTGTATTATACCTTCTCTGTATTCTACTGCTCCTTAGAGGGCTACTTAGCCCCAGGGACTTTTCTGAATAAATACAAATACAACATTCTTGGCAGAGATCCGAGCGAAACGAAACAAAATACTTTCGTGATTTTCGTTTTGTTTCTACATCTGTCAAACATAACTATATTCGCTTGATTTACGTTACGTTATATTAAAAATACAGAAATTGTAACGAAATTTTTTAATTACATGTAATTGTAAACGATATTGTATTCGAATCATTGAGTATCTTATGTAAATATTAAAAGATAGATTGATCAAATATTACGTTAGAACAATTTCGTTTTTAATTTCGCTCCAATCTGTCAAAAAGTAACGAAAAGGAAACAAAAGATTCATTACTTATTTTTTGGGTAACGTAACAAAACGAAACGAAAGTTTCAGGACGGATCTCTGATTCTTAGAGAATGGGTGTCATCTCAAGAAATGTTAGTCAACACGTAACAAATATTCAATTTATATTTACTGCACGCAGGCTTTTGTCCAGAAGATTTTCCTCCTTGGAGTAAACCAACTCCTGCAAAACTCTAAGAAACGAGTAGAGTTCTGAAAATTGGCAGCTAACTTCGTTTAAACTCCAAGAGAGAGTGGAAACATCACCCTCGTCCCAGGCTAGTTCTCCGTTAGCTTCCTATAAAAATATATTCAATTAAATTTTTTAATCTGTTTGACAAAAATTATTTTATTTCAAACGAAAAATCGCTTGTGTTTTACTTATACCGTTTACGATTATTAATTAGAACAAATAAAATTACTTTGCAACTGTCTATCAAATTCGTGTCCATGATATAGTCGTAATTAGTTTGGATAGACGCCCAAAAATCATCAACAGAGTCTTCTCGGCTTTCCCAGGTACATTGGCAGTGTTCCTGTTTCGGTTCCTTCCTAAAAAAATTTCACCAAATCATTAATTCAATTATTCTATTACAGAGTCTTTTCAGCTTCACAAAGTACTTTGACGATGTGACTTTCTGTGCATTTTAAACTTTCTTGCAAAAATAATAAATTCTTGTTTGTAAACAATTTTTCAAATTGTTTAATTTCTTTTACTTCGGAAAAACACTGTTACAAAGAATGGTCACTGACTTTATATATGCAAATGACTTTTTACACACATCTGTATTAAATTTAATGCACCTGTATATTAAATTTATTAATCTTAACAAATACCTATAAATATATATATAAGCTAAGAGTTTTTAAAATAACAGTATATAAGATTGCTACAAAATTCGAATTTTAAAATCACCTTTCCAGCATCAGATCTTTTGAAACTTTGAACGCTTTTAAATTTCAAATTTGAATCCTCCCTCATTTAAAAAGAAATTTTTTTACATTTATATTTATATGACGAATTGACATCAAGTTCTTGAAATAAATCCCATCGAACAAGTCAAATATTTTACGTAGAAAAAACTGCTTTCTAATTTGACGTCTCTAAATTGGAATCCTTTCGAACGATAAATAGGAATATTTTCGAATTGGGAGGTCTTCAATTAAGACAAACATAGGAGATGCACGTATAGGGCATAGGAGAAATCTCTAATTCAACTACGCCTTATATGTATGCACACCAATTATTGGCTTGGCCATCTTTTCACATGAAGACGTGAATGTATGCAATGACTGGAATTTCTAGGCAACCGTGAAAAAGTGGCTTACACAAGAAAAACTAGAATCCATTTAATGTAAAAGAATGTTACCTTTTTTTGGTAAGACTATTGTAGTTTGGCCTATCCACCCGCTGCAACCCAGAGGGTTGCAGCGAGGACAATGAGAAGCTCATCTTCATTGTCGCAGCCTGAAAATGATAAAAGTATACATTAGACTTTATAATTAATATGAAAACAATGCACGGAAGAGAAGCTATAAATACGGGAAATTAATGTTCTAAATAATAATTTTATTTTTAAGCTGCAAAGAAGAAAGTGATATTATACTTTATGGCACGTACTAATACAGGGAAGTGCGCAGCACGGAAATTTACTTTTTCGAATTCACTGTGCAACGTGATAAATTTCTTTCAAGTAATGTTATTAAAATGATGAGCGATTTTCTCTGTAAATGTTTTGTAAAAACCGAGTGAGGACTTTGTGTTCAATTAATGTCCAAAATTATCATTTATTACTTTGAAACTAAACTGTACCTTTACAAGGTTATATTTTCAATAGAGTTGGTGCTCAGCAGGAATTTCATGAATGCATTTGAAAGTCTAAACTCTAAACCATATTATGCAGTTGTAAAATTAAAGGATTTTGTGGGATAGAAAAAGAAATTCATAATACAGCATCTTGAATCTATAGAAATAAACTGAAAAAATTTCTATACAATATTTATAACACAATTAAACTTTTTTAAATTTGCAAATCAATAGGGTAAGAGCACCAATTCCTGGCACCTTAGCCCAATTATTGGCATGCAAAAAACCGCAGTGAATTTACTTAATTTTGGATCAATATTTGATTGCATTGGATAACTCATATATGCATTATACGTAAAAATGATGGTAGAATTAAATTACTCAAAGCAAAACAAGCTAAAACATCGTATTACCTAATAAGTTAAAAAGAGGTGACAACAATTGGTGCTCTTACCCTATTTAATTTTTCTGATTATGATAAGAGCATCGAAATTGAATCGCTACATTTACAAAACTCGGTGTTAATTGAATTTTAGAACAATGGGATTCTCACAATAGTTACATACTTTCAAATTGGATTTATATGAACTTGCATGAATATTCATGTAAAACATATTACGCGGCAGATTTTACGAATAACAACTTCCCACATTGTTGTGAGCGATAAATATATATTTATGAAACTAATTTTGCAGGTGTCTAACTTTTTTTCGCGTTGCTTTCAAAATGTGAAAGATGAAACATTTCACGAGTTGTGCATACTTGGTTACAGAAGCAGTTTTTTCATCAAACAAAAATAAATATTCATGAGAAAGTTTAGAATAAAATGCGAGTACAAATGAACTACCTATATGCAAATTCTTTTTGTACCAAAACCACAAGCTATTTGCTTGTTTATAAACATTATTTTATAATAAAGACATTTGTAAGATGTAAGAAGAACATAATAAAACGGCCATATGAAATATATTGACATTTTGGTGAAAGGAAAATTTTAGCCAAGACGTGATATAAAACGTCTTATCTTCTAAAACGAGAAATATAAAGGTTTTCAAGAAATTATGCTATGATTATCCATGCTTTTGCTGGGACAGGCTGAAATAATAATAAGCACTTCATTTTTGTATACTTGAGTGAAAATGGCAAATACAAGCCAGACAAAGAGAATTGAAAAACAGCCAAAAATAGATTGTGAAAACCCTTTTGCATAATACTTTGTGATTTGCCCAAATCTTCTAAAAATTGCTTTTAAATAATTTTTATTCATTTAGTAATAAATTTGCTATAAAATAATAATTGAATTGTTAATAAGTAGGTAATTTAAGAAAAAAAATTTAATCAGAATATAACTTTTTCATTTTTCAGGGAATAATTGTACAAACACAAACAATTATACCAAAAAGCTGACTGGCACTCCAGTTTTCATCATCGAGTACAAATAATGTAAACACTGTTAACCGCATATTGTAATTTCAGACTCATTTTCTGTTCAGATTTACTGGCAGAAAAATTGAAGGAAAACAGGTTGAAATTGATACCCGATGCATAATGCAAATTAATTGATGTACAGTTAAAGAATCTTTTCCACCGTTTAAGATATTATTGTAGACATCTTTTATGATATTCAGACATTGATATTATCGTAAATTAGTCGTAAAAATGTCCTCAAATTTTTTCAAATTAATTAGATTGAATAGATTTTGTTATAAAAAATTATAGCCCTGATCTTGAAATAACGTGAAAGTCTATAAGCAGAATGCTAGGAATCTTGTGATATTTTATGAACAAATGCAAACAGGTAGAAAGATCTTATCTGATTGTGAACTAACCTCGCAATGTAAACTATAGTCAGATTAATCTTTAATACTTTGATTTATACAGAGCTACTTCAAAAATATTCAAGTTGAATGTGACTAGAAAATTATAGACGTTAATCATCAAATTTTCTCTTGCCAACTGTATTGCATTTTGAATTTCTAGAATGATTTACAATTTACCATCTTGATAAAATAAAGCAATCTTACTGAATAATATAAAAATAAGTCAAAGGAAAATCAAATGTATAGATTTTCCTAAAACATTCCAAATAAAATATTTTGTAGATATATTTTTTCAACGTGGATGTTCATCTCGATATCGGTGTGGAAAAATACAGCTATTCGTATCGATAATCCTGAAAATAGACAGGGCCCTTCGGGTCCAATCTCACCCTTTAATTGCTATTCACACCGATACCGGATTATTCGTACAAATAGCTGTTTTTATGCATCCCGCCATCGGGATGAATAGACACTCCGATATTTTTTACCGTCAGACGGAGATTTTTGAATCTCCAAATTTAGAATCTTTCAAAGTTTAAACATTTTCAAAGAAACCAATCAAGTTTCTGATTAAAGTGCCACTTTAATTAGGCTCAATACTCGAAAACACATTTCCAGAAAACCAAAATAACTCACATTTTTCGTAGAAATTGCTCCTCACTTTTCTTTTTAATCACAACTTTCTCACGCAAATTGAAGTACGAAAAAAATATAAAAATTTATCGGAAAGCTCACAGTAATTTAAAAATACTGTATATAAAACAAATATCTAACCATTGTTGGGGAGTAGTGAATTCAACTTCCCACAATAAGAGTTGGAGAAGATTCGTCATTTTCCATGGGATTAAAGCGCGACACACACATACACCAATTCCTAAACCAGCTGAATTTCTGCAAATTTGGCAATCTTCAGGTTAAAACTGAAAACAATTGACACCTCGTAAATATGCACAACAATCGACACGTGCTTTCACATTGCAATCTTCGTAAATATGATCTTTCGTTGCTCTGCACCTGCAGGTGAAGTGGCGGACGAAAATGAAAAAAATCGAGAAAACCGCAAAGAAAAGACCTTCATGGCTACCGCTGGGTTCGTATTAGTCACCCTTCCCTGCCGCAAGTCGATTTCCTCGTCGTCGTCGTGTCGTCGAGCAAACTTCGAGTGGGGTGAGGAGGGAAGGAAGAGCTGAGACGAAAGGAACTTGGAACTTGAAAGATTGAAAACTTTTTCTCACAGGCACACTTTGGCATTCTCTGACTCACAGAGAGCGTGTGGAAGTTAGCAGGGCAAAAACTCACGAATCTGGACAACCGGTATATACACTTACTTCTGTTTTGTACAGTTTTGCACACTCCACCACGCTCAAATCCCGTGATCATACCCCACAGATAGCATCACCGACTCGCGACATAACCTTAGTCGACACGGACGACACGAACTTAAAGTTATACACAAAACAACCACTCCTCCCATGAGTTTTTTTTTAGTTGGATGTGAGCAGCAGCAAGTAAAGATATGCACTACGCATGCGCTTGGTACGCCAACTTGAAATTGGTGTCGTTTGTGTTTGAAATTATAAAAAGTGGAACAATTGGCGACTTGTAATGATTGTCGGATGTTTAGCAAGTTTTTTAAATTGTTCTTTTAAAAGATGGAATATTAAACCGTTCAACTGTTTTTTTAAATTCAATTTAATTTTTTTAAGGTTGGTGTAGGTTTAAGATGCGCGGGAGATTTGACTGAACTTCCTGTACAGACATACATAATACAGATCATGAGTATCATGACACAAATCATGTTGGAAAATAACATGAGTTATAAATAATAACAAAAAATCTCAATCCGTAGTAAATTAAGTTTGTTTTTTACTAAAATTAATAATTTTGAAAAAGGATTAACTTTTATAGATTATAGATTTTTTTAGATTAATTACAATTTAATTTTGTTTTAATTTTAGATCAATCACTATATTTAATTAACCCTTAAAGGACACTTCTCCAAATAATTCCATAAAGGACACATGGAGTCTCACTGACCCCACCGACTTAAATTAGCTGCCAGATCAAAAGTAAACGGTATTTTTGGCTGCAAAAAATCATGCGTGAAACAATACAAAATAGGAATAAAATATTTCCAAAGCCTCAGTGATAATTTAATTATTCAAAAAAAAAAAAAATACTTAAAAAGAAAACGTAGAAAATCGGATTTTTTACGAAAAAATTCTTGACTTCATTAATTTTGGGTATTTCGTAACAAAAGTTTCTGGCATATACTCTACAGATGCCACACTTTGCATAAAAAATTAATCTGTTATGGAGCATTGAAAAAAGGTATTTATTTTCGAGTATCAATGCGGTGATTTTCGTGAAAAATTAGGTAGGTGGATTGCATTGATTTTGCTTATTAATGTGCATAATAATTATGGTTAAAATTTGTGTTATGAAAGAAAATACTTGCGTGGGGTCACAGTGACCCCAAGTGTCCTTTAAGAGTTAAAAAGACTTTCTGCACTGGGAAAAAATACTTTTGAATCTACATATAGCATATAAGCTATTGTGATCTGCCAAAAGCAGAGATGCTATTGATTTAAAATAATACCATGGAATTTACAATATCAATGTTGATTCAAAAACGGTAAACTTTGATTAAAAAATAGCAGATTTTTTTTAAAACATCGATTCTATGAATTCTAGAGCATATTATTTAAAATCTATAATAGCATCATCTGCAGCTGCTTTGGCAGATTGCAATAGCATATGCTAGAATAGATTCAAAAGTATTTTTTTTCCTCAGTCTGGACATTTTAAGAATCGCCATTTTAAAATGGCGATCCAGGATAGGGCTGAAAATTCCTCAGTATAATAATCATATGAGTGACTTCTAGATATATTAATAACTGATTTATTCAAAAGGATACGATGCGATATATTTATATTATTTATATGTAAATGAATCATTAATAATAATGTGAATGTCAGTTTCATTGCTCATCAACCTACCTGAAATCGCAATTAAAACTCTATTTTAACTTAAACATAATTATAAATTTATAATTAATTCAAACTTAATCACAGTTATGTAGAGTACATTGGATTTTTTCATTCTGCAAATCATTTGACTATTTTTTCCATCACCTTTTTATTACGCCATAAAGGGGAGATAGGATCCAGTAAATTCCACCTGCCAACTGAATTACGCCAACAATCCTCAAACATAAAAACATATCTGAAAAATAATTTCTTATTATTTTTTAAAATTCTGTATTAATAATGCTTACAATTTAGGAACATCAAAAAAAAAGGAATGATGAATTTAATTAAAATTTCAATCATGCTTTGATGTCTTTTTCTCAGAGGAGGGGAGGGACTCTATTTCGTTAAAAAAATTTAATGTGCCTAAAAAATTATGTTCTTCATTTTGAATCTTATATTATTCTTACTTATTGCTACCTAAAACGGCACACACACACACACACACAAATAAATAATTTTCTTACTTTCAATAAAACAAAGAAGCAAAATTGCTATTCCAACGCACGTATTAAGAATAGCACGTGCTTTCGAGGCATCTCGAATTGCAAATTCTTGACTGATCACCATTCCGCCAATACTCGTGCCTCCAAAAAGTGCCAGTACGATGAACAAAATATAAAATTCCCCATAGGAGAGGCCTGTAATTGTTGAATAATAGAGTTTAGAAAATGTTCTTCGCAAACATCAGTAATTTATTAATTATTTTTTTAAATTGTTGATAAATTATTTCATTATACCCAAGAGAACGAAAGTGCAAATCCAATTAGATAAACCAAAAATTAAACTCCTTGCAGAACTTGGGTTCAAGTAGTAGGAAATGACGCTTGCACAAAGCGTACCGGTCCCTCCAATCATGGAAAGAGTCACCCCGTCAAGAAGATCCGTAGATGGGACTTTAATAATAACTAATGGCGGTAATAACATCCAGAAAAGCATCATCCCAGCTCTCGCTCCAACACAAGCAATTACAGCTGCCCAGAACTTCATATGCTTCAAAACTTGCAAGTCCTGCTTCCATTTGGATCGGACCTGATGGTTCGGTGGAAATACAAAAATATTGATATCTTCGGAATCCTCGTAACTGAAAGCTGTACTTCCTTCCGCAAATACTCCTTGAGAAGATTCGGTATTCTTATCAACATCAGGAAGAGGGTTGTCAGTTTGGTTTCTTGATTCCTCCATCATCCTGATGAGAGAAGAGTCAGTTTCTTCTTCGTTGAAGAGAAGAGTATAGGGAGAAGATGTTTGTTTATCTATATAAAATCAGAGGTAAGTTGACATCCTTGAAATTGTTTGGTTCTTATTCTTTATTAGCCATATTTTATAATTGTTTTTTTTTCTATCAGAATATGCACTTTAAACCTGATGTTTCCCATAAATCTTTTCCTTCAATTATTTGTGTGAGCTGAACGTGTGTGGGATGTGAGGTCTAGATTTCAGATTTTTTCAGTCATCGTAATTATTAGTCGCATTCCAATGCAAGAGTAAAAATAAAATGTGTTTGGTTCAATTTTAATTTTTCAAGAGACCATAATTGACGCATTAAGAAATCAGAACTTGAATTTTGAAATTTCCAAGTGCAATACTTACACGTACAATTTTATTCATATGATTAAATCTGATGTAAACTTTGATTTTCTAGAAAATTACGCAATGCTTTCAGAATTTTCTAAATTACCTGATGATGGTGTCTTCAGAAATCCAATGGCGATCGCAGTTGGGAGGAAAAGTACAATCATTGCCATGAGACCAGCTTGAATTCCTAATCTAGTGAATAAAGCTAAAGCTACCAAAGGAGAAAGAACAAGGCCTGTGGAAAAGGCAAAGTTCATCAAAGTTGTTGCAAGGGGTAACTTCAGTCTGAAGTGCTTTTGGAGAATTTGTTCGCTCTGCATCATCACGAAACTGGCTCCTATTCCCATAATTGCACCTGCACTCAAGCTTGCCAAGTAGGCACCAACGCCTCCAGTTGCAAGATATCCTGAAGCCAGGACTCCTATCGATAAAAGGGCAACCCCAATCAACGCCATCAGTCGTGGAACGGATGCCAGATTCACGAGCGCCTTTGTCCAAGGATCTAGGTAATATACTTAAATCCTTCTTTGATTTTATTTTTTTACCTTAATTTCTAAAACACTGTTTTAGATTAATTAATTTATTTAGCGCGGGGTAAAAAATTACCTGCCAAACTCCAAAAGGCAGTCATAAGAATTGGTGTAACAGTGATTTTTTCATTCCAAACGTCGAAATCAAGTCTTCTGTTGTTGCTAGCCAAATGACCCAAAACTATTCCATACATTGACAATACACTTGGAACTGTCATCTGATGAATAATTCAAATATTTCTTAGTCTTCGTTATTGTTTACAAAATTGAAATAATAATGTTTTGTCCAATTCAAAATAAATCGAAAATTAATTAATTTTAAATAATTGAACGATTTCACTTTGACGTACTTTTTACTTTTTGAAAGTAGATATATGTATACTAAAGAGACTAATCAAAATTAGAAATTAATAAATCTATATCCTCGGGAGAAATTGAGAATGAATGATGAATCATTCTAGTTTTAAAAGGAAGCCTCGCTTCTTGTTCCGGACCTTTATTCTATTCATAAGGAACTAATATGTAACGTCTCTTAAATGTGTAGTAACATCAGGAAATGAGTTGAGATTGATCCATCACAGTAGTACATACTTCTATAGCTTCCTACGCGTTTCAATGAATCATTTCCGGGTATTATTAAGAAGAAAAACCACAACAAACTAGAGTTTATTCGTTCACGTTAGGAAGCCCTTTAAGTGACTCGACATACTTTTTGAGAATGGACTGATCATTTAATCTTATCAGTTGTCTTGTTTTCTAAAATACGATCACTTTCCTCAAAAATAATTATTTAATATAAATTAATAATAATTTTAAAATCATTTACCTATATTTTCTTTCTGTTTAACTATATGTATTATTAAAACGATAGAAAATAATTTTACCTGAACTATCATAATGCCGAAAAGAACAATCCATGAATGTCCTCCATCTGGAATTGTTGGACCCAATTCTGGCATCGATGTGGTTACTTCGTCCAGGCGAAGACGTCTGAAGATGGACATTTTGCGACACAAAATTACTTTCTTTTTAATTCGACAAACATATCAAATAAATTCAACCGTCATATTGTGACTCCAAGCACGTCGCAAAAGTTTTGAGACTTAAGTGCACCTTATCTCAACCAATATGTCAACATCTGATAAGAATTGATAAGAAAAGGAAAATAGGGTGCCGCAAACTTTCATTTTCTAAATTTCCAAATTTTTTATTTCGCCTAACCAATTTTAACTATTTTTTTTTTAATTCTCTGACTTTACACTGATTTTCATCAAGTTTTCTCTGAACAGCGCGGCCACTCTGGAAAAATAAAGATAAATCTCACCACAGAATCGCTTTTATTGCTCTCATGAAAAAATATGATTAGATTTAATTCTAATAGTATCAAAATCTTACAAATTTCTTTTTAATTTAAAATTTTATATCGAGAGTCTTATCGCGCACATTGAACTCTATACGGGTCGTTGCCAAAAAGTTGTGAAATTTGGCCTATCGATTTTTTGAAGAACAAAAATCTTCTCAAACCTAGCTAAAGTATTTGTTTCCATTAATTGTGAACCAAAATAAAACGAAAATACCAATTTAAGAGATCAAGAATAATTTTTGTAGCAGAGATAATTATAATTTACATGAAGACATGAGAATGACAACTCGGTAAAGACTATTTCAAGATGGCCCCTAAATTAGGTTATTTTAACTATTACTTGGGGGGTCAATTTCAAATGGTCTTTAACGAGTTGTCATTCTCATGTCTTCACATGTTAAATAGGTTAACGAGTCGCGACATTCAATAAACGCAGAAAAATAAATTTCAACATTGTTTTTAAAATATGTAGATTGGAGATAAATTTTTTAAAAATATTGTAAAAATTTATTTTTTTCGCACTTTATTTGACTGTACCTCAAGATTCTCGATTATATTTTTATTTATTTAACACTTTTTAAAAATGGGTTACCGAGTGGACATTATTATAAATCGTACGGTACATAGGGGAAAGTTGCCTAAGACGGGCTACCTCCTAAGACCGGGCCACCCTTAATATTTTTGTATGAAAACATTATAATATTCCTCACTTATATTCCTCACCTATGCATTATCAACAGAATTCTAGTTATTTTAAAAGTGTTTGTTTTTGCATTGGAAGTAAATTAATGAAAACAGAAAGGAAAAATTATTTTTGTACATTAGAGAACGAACGTTTACTTTACCTATTTTAGAAGTTGTGATTTATTAATAACTTCTAATGATTTGAAGGAGTAAGTTATTTTTTTTATAGATAATTTTATAAACTTTGCAATTTTTACTAATGTTTTATTCATTTTTATGCTGTTTCATAAAAATATTTTAAAAATTGTAAACTTGCGAAATTCCTAAGACGAGCCCCGGATAGGCTAGAAAACTGCTGATCAAAGTGTAATCTGCTTTATCTATGAATTACCGACGGTACACCGAAAATACGTCAGATATTTAAATTACAATTCAAGAAATTCAAATCAGATCGAAATCAAACTCACAAAATCCCATTTAACGTCCATTTTGAAAAAAAAAAATTCAAAATTTTGAAAAAATGACACATAACAGATGTGCCCTATCATATTTTTTATCATTCTCTTAAGTTTCAACTTGATATCTTTGTTTGTTTAAAAATAGGATTGCCGAATATCTTATATACCCTGTCGGTAATTCGTGACATCATAACGTATCACACGCCCTTAAGTTCGTAATTTTTGTTAATACTTGTTTCCTTTTAGATCTTATTTAACGCTTATTTTACGTTTTATATTGAATTTTGCATGAATAATATATCATAAATGTACAGAGTACGTTTAAGCAGTACGCTACGAATAAAATTGATCAATATCTACTGTTTAATTACATATAGGTTTTTTGATTTTTAAAAGGGGCCCGTCTTAGGATACCGGGTTGCCTAAGACGGGAAAAATACATATTTTTTTCATCATCGAAGTTTATTGCCTTTTAAACATTTTTTGAACTTTTAAGCATTCATTCATAATTTTTAGATTCAACTTATAGTACAAATGACTCGTATGAGTATCAATCATTTATAAAATTTTGCTGTCATTATTTCGCAATTTTAGCTTGTGAATCTGTACTTGGGGACATTTTGGGTATACACTCGTCGCCGAATCGAAAGCCCCTGTGAATCGAAAACCACCTTCATCGTCGTTCACGCTTCATTGATTCTGTCCCCCGCCCCTGAGCGTCCCGCGACGGCACCATCGCTCGAGCAGTCAGGGCCGCCAGATGTTGTTTACATCACGACTGTCTGCGCATTTACTTTTGAACGTTCAGAGACTATATACGCGATCCTGAATGTTGACATAAGACTGCTCGCTCGAAAGCTTTGAATCGAGAACCGTCTACCCCCGAGCCCGGTTCTTGATTCAGAGACGAGAATATATATATTTTAATTTCCCATTTCTAAACAAAGGCATCTAAAATTTTGAAACTTTACCAAAAACTAATTCGAAGTAAGTATTTTCTCCCAGTGGTATATATTCAAAAAAATATACTAAATAATGAAAATGTATAAAACTGTTGGGAATTGAATTTCACAACTTTTTGGCAACGATCCATACCATAATTATTTTTCTATTCATAAATGAAAGGTACAAATATCATGACCTTATAATTTTAAAAAGTTTTTAGGCTTCAAAATTCGAATTTTTTTCCAAAATATTTATTTAATAGTTTCAGTAAAAAAAAATATAAATACGTTTCACAAGACATAATAATTACTTTTTGAATTTATTACAGTTGTTAAAGATTAAAGAAAAAAATTTTAAGAGACTTATTACTCAACTCATACTGTACGATAAAATCACCTTTTAAACGTTCCTCATTTCTGACAATGATCTTTATCCTATTCATCTACTTGTAGGTCACAGAGGGAGTTTCAAATAGATTCATGTCAGAGTGAAATTTAGTCAGAATGATTGTTTCGCGAGTGTCCAAAGTATGTAGACATCTTTCCAAAATTCTGGTGAATTTGTTTCCGTTGTAGTCTTTATATTTCTAATTTTAGGGATTATGACCATCCGAAACATCTACCAAACTTTATTTGTGAAAAAAATTAATACTTTATTTTGAAAACTAAATACAAAAATCTCGTTATGGCATTGCAACAACTAATCAATTATTAGGTATGAAGATCTATTTATAATCACAGTCATCAGTTTGGCTTTTTATTTAAAAATTACTTAGTGGTGGGTTAATTCTTTTATAGATCTAACTATCTTCAGACGTGTATCCATAATAAGCTGATGAATGATAGCTTCAAGTTCCAAGGCCTTTTCAAGAGGCAAACGTTGAAGTTGCGTGGCGACGTATTTTCCAAAAACATCGAATTCGTTTTCTTTCCGATTCTGTGAAGAGGAATCTTTCACACTTTCTGCAACATACGCACTTTTATCGGTAATTATTCTTTCGGAATTTTCTGGAGAATTATCTGTGAATGATTGTTTTACACAGCTGACGAACTCATCTATATTTGATTCACTTTGAGTTGTTTCAAGTTCACTTTTGATATTTGATTTATGTTTGATAGTGGATCGGAAGCTGAATATGGAATGTAGGAATTTTCCTGCTCAGAAATATCGCTGCTGTCGGATTCTTCTAAACTCCATGGGGTCTCGAGTTTTATCTCTTGCAAATTTTCCAGCTGAAATGAAATTTGTTATGTACTTGTATCACACAAAGCTTTCTAGCGGAAACTTTTGCAGCTCCTAAATTCAACAGAAAGAAGGTGTATTTGACAAGAAAAAAAATGTGCGTGGGTACCACGGGCGTCAGAAGTGAAACTTCAGCAACAACGGAACAATAAAAGCTTTACACTACACTCATCTCGCGTAAAGTGGCCGCTTATTCGCTGGCCGGCTTCACGGTTGTTCACGCTTGACTGCTTCTGCCCCCCCCCGAGCGTCCCTTGTCGGCCGACACTTAAGGCCATCGCTCGAAGAGTCAGGTCCGCCGGAAGTTGTTTACATCGCGACTCTCTGGGCATATACTTCTGTACGTTCAAAGACTATATACACTGACCACCGGATTGACGACGCACAGCTCGATGGCACCGTTCACGCTTCACTGATTCTGTCTCCCCCCCGAGCGTCCCTTGACCGGCCTACATCGCTCGGACAGTCAGGGCCGCCAGACGTTGTTTACATCACGACTCTCTGCGAATTTACTTTTGTACGTTCAGAAACTATATACGCGGTCCTGAAGACGACTCGCTCGAATAGGCTCGGATCGATGACACTCTACCCCCGAGTCGTGCTGTCAATCCGTTAGTCAGTGTATGCGGTCCTGAGTGTTGACATAAGAATGCTCGCTCGTCGCTTTAAATCCGGTTCAAACTGGATTTTAATAGCGATTACTAAGTGGCCGTCTACCCCCGAGGCCAACCACTTTACGGGAGATGAGTGTACTAGTTTCATGATGATAGCGACATTCATTATGCATAAATCGTACGTTTCCAATGAAATGTCCATTCTCCTTCAGGAAGAAACACTTATATTTATGTACTTAGTGATTTTACTTCTTTCAATTACGATTGCCCTACGATTTACCTTCCCCTCTTTCTCTTATTCTTTTTCCTATAAGTTACACTTCCAAATTGCGTAGTTTAAAAGCGCAGAAATCATGCAATTTGAAAGTGAAACTTGTAAATAAAAGAATGAGAGAAAGAGAGGAAAAGGTAAATCGTAGGGCAATCGTGTAATCGAAAGAAGTAAAATCACTAAGTACATACACTGCTCTTTCGATCTAAGGCCGGTTTTGGGGATGGCCTGAATGGCCTTTGCCTTAAATCGTAAGGCTCTAATCGTAAACAAGACAGGGCCGTGTTAACTATTTCTGTTTGATTTTTGTCAAAGATAATTTTTGAAATATAAGTTTAATTTAACATTTACTTTACTGTTTTATTTAGTTATTATTTATAAATTATTATACATAACGCATAACCAAAACACTGAAAACGAACTGATGCGCATATTTTTACGTTTTATATTCTCCGCATAGACTACTGTGCCACTACTGCGTACTTTGTTGCTACGGTACTTGCGCAACTCCGCTGAGCTCTGAGCTCAGCTTTCTCGTCCCCTTGGACCTCTCCCCAGTAAAAAAAATTCCTGGAACTCCAATATTGGAGGTCCCTAAAATGGCAGAGCAGTGTAAATATAAGTGTTCCTTCCTCAAGGAGAATGGACATTTCATTGGAAATGTATGTTTTATGCGTAATGAATGTCGTTATCATCATGAAATTATAGTAGTGTAAAGTTTTCATTGTTCCGTCGTTGCTGAAGATTCACTTTTGACGCACGTGCGGTTTCCACGCATATATATTTTTTTTTTTTGAACTCTCGGTGAGCACTGCACTCCGATTGGCAATAACTTTTGTATATGGTACACTTGTATTATCATGGCTGTTATTGAGAATCGAGGGACCCGCTCCATTATTCCCATTATCGACTGTTGGCGTTAGAATTGTTGGTAACGCCGGGGATGTGCACACAGCCGTTCGTAGTGATTTTTGTCTCGCGCGCCACTCTCTTTTACGATCAAGTGAAGTTTTCGGCTGTTTCTTCGACTTTTTATTTTCGGCTCGCTGTCTCTGTTGAATCGCTTGAACACGTTCTGTACTTGTCTTCGGCATTATTATCCTGCGAATACATAAGTCCCCACGATTATCAATAAGTACCTAGTATAGAGGAATGGGGCAAAATGCAAACCAATGAAGGTAGAATTACTTTTCTATTTTGTTTAAAATCTGTTTGTCGGAGATATCTCATAACCTACTCATCGTAGCTAGATTAACCGTCCTGTTAGTAACCGGGTACCCGATCCCCGGATATAAGGGATACCCCGATACCTGGTTACTGACAGAACGGTTAAACAAATTTAACCTTGCCCGATTGAACTACAATTTCACTGCTTCCGCGGTAGCCATGATCCAACAAACCATGGTCCCGCCACACGCAAGTAAAAAAAAGTCAACCAATAAGACGGCTCCCTAGTTCGTCCCGAATACCCTTCCATCTTGGATCGGTTTCGGGCGGCGGATTTGAACCGCCTGGAAAATACAAATGAGATCGTAAGAAGTTAAAATAAAAAATTGCACTATGCAGAATAATTTGCCATGCATAGCATAAAAAA
>JBAGKK010458630.1:0-17453 GCA_037177015.1 Euceroptres primus
TGAACAGAAGAAGACGAATTTTCAATAAGATAAATTACTTTTTAATAACATATTTATATTTTCAGGCAAATGACTGAGTTTTCTACAACCAAATATTTTAATTTTGTATCAGATTGTTAAATCTTCAAGCAGAAAATATGGATTTTCTATAAAACAGTTACATTTTCCAGAAAAAAGTTAATTTTTGATCCATAGTGATTCATTTTTGTGAATGAAAGAAGACAAATTTTCGAAAAAATTAATGCATTTTCAATATCATAGTTAAAATAAACAATGCACAAAAAGGAAAATTTAATTTAATTATGACCAAGGATGCAAGAAAGGATTATAACATTGCCATTGAGCAAGGTATGCAACAAAAAATTTACTATGATTTGTGAATATGAAGTATACACAAAAACTCATCATATTCATATATTAATGTTAAAAAAAGTATATACTTGAAGAAGAAAATAATTTACATTACAGTAAATAAGTCAAAATTTTATAGTATAAAAATATATATATAATATTAGTAAGTACAACATTTTTGTCATTAATAGATTTTAATATTTCAATTATTCCTTTCCGACAAGTAAAATATCTCCAATAATGATAATAATAATAATAATAATAATATGAATTACAGAATTTGCCATTACAAACATTTCTTGAAGGTGCACATTTGGCGGGCCTGTCTTTATAATGGACTTTGAATGAATATCTGAAATTTGTACATAGACGCTGTCTGTCTGGTATTATGAAAAATATTATGTAATCGCGCCACCAATCTGGCACTATTGGGAAGAAATTTGAATTTGAATTAAATATTAACAAGAAATCTTACAGTAAATAATTAATCTTGAACCATAGTAAAATATTTTTGAATACAATGAATTGATATTCACTGCACTCTGTCATTAACATTCCTCTAAGAAATTTGAGATGCGCAATAGTTCGCATGTCAGATGGTGCTGTTGTCAATGTCTAAGAGGCCCGTATTGCCCATATAAAGACAGGCCCGCCAAATGTGCACCTTCAAGAAATGTTTGTAATTGCAAATTCTGTAATTCATATTATTATTATTATTATTCTTATTATTATTATTGAAGATATTTTTCTTGTGGGAAAGGAATAATTGAAATATTAAAATCTATTAATGACAAAAATGTTGTACTCACTAATAGTATTTGGCGAATGTTATTGATCTCACAACATTCTATTGTCAAATTGTTATGATTTCTTATACACTTATCGCTGGATTTCGGGCCGCTGGATTTCGGGCCAGCTTCATGGTCGTTCACGCTTCACTGATTCTGTCTCCCCCCCCTGAGCGTCCCGCGACGGCGCCATCGCTCGGGCAGTCAAGGCTACCAGAAGTTGTTTACATCGCGACTCTCTACGCATTTACTTTTATACAGTTCAGAGACTATATACGCGGTCCTGAATGTTGACATAAGACTGCCCGCTCGTCGCTTTAAATCCGGTTCAAACTGAATTTTGATAGCATCGAATTGAGGGCCGTCTACCCCCGAGCTCGGCCCGAAATCCAGCGATGAGTATATATATATATATATATATATATATATATATATATTTTTTAAACTATAAATTTTTGTTTAATGCTAGTAAGAATGTATTATTTGGCGGCGTTTTTGTACCCTCGTTTCTTTCAAGGGTTTTTTTTGAGGGATTAAACTGTTCTTTAACATTACAGTTTGACAAAAAATTACATTTTTTAATTACCAGAATTCTGTCAGTAGGAGATTTAATTTTGAATCAAAATAAAACCCACACAATTAGAGAACAGTGCATTTAAAAACAATACAATTTTAAATTCGAAATATACTGTAGAAATATTTAACAATCTTAAACAGAAAAGAAAAATTCAGAGAAGATTACTCAGATGTTAAAAGTTAATTAACAAGCAAAGAAAATTTATGATTTCAACTAATTTTTAAAATATTTTTTTTACTCTTTTTTAAAAATTTCTTGTTTCTTTTAAGTCTTGCACGTTACTGTCCTCTGTTGAATACCTTGAGAACTACGTCGAACCAACGCAATCGACTTTATTCTCAAGCGCGAGAGCAATCACGTGAGGTCGTTTCACTTATTTTAATCAAAAAAAAAATCAGAGCTGAATGTGAGAATTTTAATTTTCAAATGTAAAGATCCTAATTAACTCTTTTAGACTGAACTACTTTTAATTTGCATTTAAATATTATTTCTGTATAAGATTCTAAAAAAGAATCATTAATCTGACGAAATCTCTGCCTAACAAAAGCATTTAATTTAAAAAAGCGAATTATTAATCCATTTCGTAAATATCTTTTCTACACAGTCACAATTGGAGCAATATATTTTTCTCAGAATGTTCTAAAGTTAATTTTTACACAATACATATTTTTACACAATAAACAATCTCGGTAATTATTTTTGCAATTAAAAAATAATATATTAATAATATTCATATATTTTAATTATTCTGGAGGTTAAACACTGGGTTAAATCCAATTTTCTTCTTCAATACGATGTTTGTATTATTTTCTGATCATCGTACATGATGCCTCTGTGAACCAACGCGAGTAAAATCAATTATTTGAGATGGATGGCTGACCAAAACCGAGCGTATCTACTGTGAAATTAATAAGCATTATATCCTGCAGCGTTATAGAAACTTTTGTCGCCAACGCACGTATCGGAAAAACGTTAGATATCCGATACAACTTTATGAAGCGAATAAATTGCCCAATCAAAAGCTTTCCCAGATGTGCGAGAGAGAAACTTTAATTTACAGGTCGATTTGGCTTTAAGCCATAACCTAGAGCGAATACGATCGAATTTTTTTACTTAACAAATCAGCACCAATTATTTTTCGAAAACCTCATTTCTCCTGTAAACTTTGTGGTGGCGACTACGAGATATTTTTCTTTCGATTAACGTTTTCATTAAATCAGCACAATATTAAATATTATATTGCAAAAATATATATTAATTACAATTTATAAAAAGATAAAAGTATTTGCAATAAAAATAGTTCTGTAAATATAAAGTCAGTAAAAGTCAGTAAGAAGTAAATATAAGTCAGGAAAAAATAAATGCTCAGAGAAATTAAGCAAACTAGAAACAAAGTAGGCAACAGTCATTTATGTTAACCGTTCTAAATCTGTTTCACCACAAACAAAATTGTTTTACTATGTATGAAATTATGTCTGTTAGAGCTGTCGTGCTTGAAATGCTGTACAATGTGCAACCTCCGAACAATTTTCCCACTGCGCCACAAGATAATGTCGAGACTCAGAGGACCTTTGACAATAATGTTTGAACTATACGTATAACATGTCGAAAATTGGAATATTATGCATTTCAAGCAGAAAAAAGGAAGAACTTAAGCGGTGAAACTGTTGAGGAATTTCATTTATGCTCTCTATCAAAAGTCGGGAATTCGTTTATGGCCAATTTCGCAACTTTAAATGCTCTTCAGAAGGCAAATTCAAATCATGGCTGCAAGCTAGTCTCAGAAAATTTTTTGTTTTAAGAAATTTCTTAATTTAAAGAATTGAGATAAAAATCTTATAGTAAAATATCAACCAATCGAAATGATTAATTAATTATTTTATCACATTTTAGTTAATGCAGAGCAGTTTTGAATCAATTAAATTTTAAAGAAATAATTAGTAACACAGTTGCTGAATAAGAAAAATTGAACTAGCAAAGAAAAACTAAATAAATTTTACATTTAAAAACTAAAAAAATTTTTATCCTACATCTTCAGTATATATGATAAAAATAAAAATATAAAAAGTCTAGAGAACACGTCATGTTTAGACATGCTTTGATGTATAAAAAATTGAAAAATGGTGTTTTATTCTTAAACTCAGAAATATGTAGGTGTGTAAATAATAAACAGAATACAAGACTGATATTTCAAAACAGTTCTACAATGTAAAAAAGAAGAATGTAGAAGAGGTAAAAAAATTTTAAAGAATTTAAAAGGGAAGTTTTAGATCTTGAAGATGAATTTCAAGATAAAAAGAGTGAAAATATTTCGTCATTCTTTCTTGCCTAAAACTGAATTATTTTCAGAAAACTCGCATAAATATTCATAACCTTTTAGACAGAATCCATTTACGCACAATTAAGTTTTACTTTTAAGTCATTGAAATCTGATACATATAATCACAGAAAATCCCTAGGTATCATTTTAATCTGCAGTAAAATGAAAAACAGATAAACAGAAAACTGTAGTAATAGAATAATTATTAAGATTGTAGAATAATTTTAAAAAATCTTTTTCGAAACAGGTATTTTTTTTAGAAAAGGGGGAAGTTTTTGTTTTTGATAACTACCAAGGAAGCTGCAATTCTCCAGAATCATAAAACATCCTAAAAATCTTAGGTTCCTGTTTAGAATATAATAAAACTTCTAGAATATTTTTAATTTTCCATAAACTTGTAGACTTATTAAAAATTTTGAAATTCCAAAAAATCCTCTACAATATAGATTTTTGAGTCTTTTAGAATCTCCCAGAGACTTCCTGATTCTTCCATAAACTTCTAGTCGCTTCCATGCTTTTTTTGAAGACTTTCAAAAAGTCTACAGAATTTTAGGAAGATTCTAAAAACAATCTAAAAGATTCTTCAAGATTATTAAAGTCTTTTGTAGGCTTGAGATGATTCTAAAGGATTTGTCAGAATTATGGAAATTCTAATGGAGTTCAGGATATTCTTGAAGATTCTAGAAGATTTTAGAAGATCATGGAGGAGTTCAGAAGATTTGAGACGATTCTAGAAGATTCTAGAGAATTTTTTAGAAAATTCAAGAAGGTTACGAAAGTATTCAGGATTTTAGAAGATTCTGGCATATTCTAGTGTATTTTGCAGAGTATTGCAGAATTTTGGGATATTTTTTAAGATTTTATAAGATTATTGTAGGAGATCCCAGAAGATTCTAAGAGGAGTTTGGAATATTTTGGAGAATTTTTAAGGATTTCAGATAAGTTTGAAAGATTCTGGTAGATTTTTACCCCTTGACTGCCGACCCAATTTCAAGCAACATGCCCAGACTGCTGAAAATTCAAAATTGCAGTTCAAACTCCTGATGAGGATTTTCTGAATATGGGTCGAAAACTGATCAATAAAATGTATGTCAATCAACATTTTCCTTTTTTTATAAACAATTTAGTAAACAAATGTGGTTTTTGGGAATTAGCTACTTTCTGTTGCTTCAAACTGCCATTTTTTGGAGGAAATGTAAGTTTAATAAAGTCTAATTAGGAACTGAATGGAAATAAACTAAAATAAAATAGTCATTATTTAAACAATTCTTATAAACAAATGCACATTTGGATCATTATCTAATAAATATAATGCCTTTCTTTTGCAGATGTCTTGTCAAGGTTCTCTTGAGTGATAACTTGATATTAGACAACAATTGTTAATTTTTTAAACAACCTTATTTAACAAATGCATAACTTTGTCAGTTTTCACTGCAAAGATTTAGTTTTTCCACAAAATCAATTGAAATTACCTTGCTTTTGGCTCAGTACTGTCACAAACCTCCATTAGACAACCATTGTTGTATTATTCAAAAAGTTATGCATTTCTTAGCTAAAATTGTCTGAATAATAAACAATGGTTGTCCAATATTTTGCGACAGTACTGAGCCAAAAGCAGGGTAATTTTAGTTGATTTTTTGGAAAAACTGTAGTAACAGAAAGTAGTCAATTCCCAAGAAACCACATTTGTTCACTAAATTATTTATAACAAAAGGAAAATGTCGTTTTTTTAATACGTGTGTAAGAAATTCTACTTTGAACGTCTGTTAATTGTCAAAACTTCAAATGCTTTGAATTTGGTACTTTTCATTGCAAATTTGGATTCAGGACTGTCCTAACACATTTTTTCATTCATCACGTTGTTTCTGATATTATTGTCATTTGGAAGAAGTGTATATTGAAGTAAAATGGATGGTTTTTTTTCGTCAGGGTGGATTACAAGGGGTAGGATGTATTGACAGTCTTAGAAAACTCCTCTTTGCATTCCAATGAATATCTTCTTGAATGAAAACTGAGTGTTAGTTTATTAAACAATGGGTAAACGAATTTTCTCCACTAGGGGTAGCTTTTGTGAATTCAAGGATGATTTTTAAGGGTTATAACTACATACTCATTTTTTTAAGATATCTGTGTGCCTCAAAATACTTTGTCATCCATCATGTGGGGTGTAAATTATTGGCATTTGGGAATAGTGTATATTGAAGTAACAAGGGTGGTTTTTTTCTCATCAGGGTGGACTACAGGCGGTAGGATGTATTGACAGTCTTAGAAAACTCCTCTTTGCATTCCATTGAATATTTTCTTGAATGAAAACTGAGTGTTAGTTTGTAAAACAATAAGTAAACGGATTTTCTCCACTAGGGGTAGCTTTTGTGAATTCAAGGATGATTTTCAAGGGTTGTAACTACATACTAATTTCTTAAGATATCTGTGTGCCTCAACATACTTGTTCATCCATCATGTGAGGTGTAAAATTATTGCAATTCGGGAAAAGGGCTTAATACAGTAAAGTACTTCATGGTAAAATTTTTCAAAAAATCGGGAAAAACGCGGTTTACGAGCAGCGATATTAATTTTCAGACACAAAAAATTGTTAAACCGACTATGGGATCATGATCAGCATTTCCTAATATATATATATATATATATATATATATATATTTAAATACTCTTAATTGTTAATTAAAACACCTGTAGACTTAAATACACTAAAATATTTCATGGCAAAGATTTGTCTTTTTCCGGCAGTCTGGGAAGAGTCCTAAATGGTAAAGATCTTTGTCATCGGCAGTCAAGGGGTTAAGAGATTTTGGGAGACTTTCGTATATTTTTAATGATTTTAAAATATTCTGGAATAACCTAAAACTAGAGGATTTTGGTTGGTAATGGAAAAGTTTAGAAGCTTTGAAAATTTGGAAATTATCAGAAATTTCAGAAAACATTGAAAGAGTTTTTGATTGTCATAAGTTTCTATTTAGTTTCTATTCTTAGAAAATTATTCGAAATTTTGAATAAAAAGAGGAAAAAAGCGAAGAAAGGAATAAAAGGGGGAATAGGGGACTGACTGTGATCCCTAATGTCTGATATGCTGTCTTGATAAAAGCAAAACAAAATGATCCCAATATTTTTGTTGGAGTCAATTTTTACCCAAAAACGGGATAAATATTGTCTCTCAGTGTTGGGGAAGTTCCTCAAAAAAGGATCTCGTTGTAGTTACAGTTACTTTATGAAAAAAGTAACTCGTTACAGTTATAAGTTACGAAAATGAAAAGTAACTCGTTACAGTTACAGACTAAAGTAACTTGAAGTTCCCTTCAAGTTACTTTAGTTTTTTTTAATGCCAGAAAATGGGTTTCGATAACAATATATTAATAAAAGTGAATAAAAATTTATAAAAAAAAATCTGGGCATGAAAATAAGAAAACTTTTAAAAGTTTCACATGGTTAAACACGTTTATTTGTAAATTTTTTACATATAAAATATGTATGAAGTAACTGCACAGTAACTAAAATTAAAGTTACAAGTTACTGATGAAATGGAACTAAGTTAACTTACAAGTTACTTGTTTTAAAAAGTAACTAAGTTACTGTAAAAGTTACTGTAACTGTAACTTTTGTGGAACTTCGTAACTTGTAACGAGTTACTCAACACTGTTTTCCCTCATTTTTTTCTGTAATGAAAAAATTATAGACATTTCAATTGTTTTGTCCCAACTTTTGGCAGGTCAGTAAATAAAACTTAAGAGTGTAAAGCCATTTTTAATTATTTTTAAAATAATTCAAAAGATTCTGGAGTCTAGTATATTTTACAGAATATTGAAGAATTTTGGCATATTATTGAAGATTTTATAAGATTGTAGAAGATCTTAGAAGATTCTAGAACAATCTCGAATATTTTGTAGAATTTTTAAGGATTTTAAATAAATTTTAAAGATTCTGGAGGATTTTAAGAGATTTTAGGAGATTTTCGTAGATTTTGAGAATTTAGAACTTATGGGAAATTTAAGAAAACATTGAAAGAGTTTTTGAATATCACAAGTTTCTATTTCTCAAAATTCTTAGAAAATTATTCGGAACTTTCAATACAGAAAGGGAAAAAAGAAATTAAACTCTAAAAAAAGTGATTTTAGGAGATTTGGAGAATAATAGGGAGAAAAGGGGGAATAGGATATTGATTGTTATCCCTGGAATAATGATCCACTTTATATCAAAATAATATCGCTGTAGATTAAAATAATGTCCCAGGATTTACTGTGAATGCACGTCGTGTAAATTTTACCTAACTGACTCTTCGTGAATTAGAATTCCGAACACCAAGTCACTAAAATCGTTGGGGAGATAGTTTCGCCGAAATATATACAATTAGAAGGGATGGGATCGATTTTTATGCACGAATCGAACGTGAGTGAAATTGTTGGTGCGGATCGGTTCACGGCGACACAGTAACTGACTGCGGTAAGTCTGTATCTCATGACTCACGGTGAACCCTGAGAGGCGGTTCTTTTACCCAGTTGGTACTCGGTTGGTAGGTCAGTACCTACCACTTGGCTATTTTCCTTCTCGCTTGTTCGATAACAAAATCCCTTCGCGTGAGTGCGTGTAGTGATCCAGACTTTTTAATATGCTATATGCACGCAGTGTATATAATCACAACGGTTTCACGCGAGTCGCTAACCTACTCAAATGCACAACTGCAAAACTTCATTACTTGCTTAAATCAACAAAATCGTTACTAGTTACTATTGTAACTTGGCTAAAAACTTTCATGTTCAGTAATAACTAGGTGCCGTTAACTACAACTCAAAACTTAAATCACCTGACTTAATTAAACTCAAACACATAAATGTTAGCTTCATTAAGGAATAAAATAATTTAAGGCGTCGAAATGCTATGATTCAGAATAGTAGAATGTAATGACAAAATTTACCAACAAAAGTTTCATCTCCTTAACGCATGCGGAACTCACCCCTTTTTATCTCCAAAATTAAATAAAAATATGGAAAAGTACTTCAGCTTCAGTATCATGAAAAACTACAACTCCTATCAAATGCGAAAGGCATTCCTTTTACACTCTAAGTTTTAAAAAAATGCAATAATTTTAATACCCATAATTTTATGACGGATAATAGTAATAATAGTTACTTACGCTAAATTATTTTTTAGCAAGACATGATTGTCATAATTTACCAGTAATGCAGAAGCAGATAATTTAATCATGAATCAGAATTAGGATTATGGCATGTACCTAGAAAAAAAATTTTTCATTCAAAAAATTGTTTAAATGACTTCATTTTGTTTAAAAAAATAAGCCTAGCTAAGGGAACAAAATATTTATTAAATAGACCGAACTCGTTTGCTTCAATCAAGCAAACTTTGTGGTTGATTCATTTTGCTAATTTTACAAAATATTTTGTTAAACAATCAATTTTTCTGAGTGTGGGATTCGATATGAAACTTTAGACAGTAAAAAAATTATTTCCTCCTTACCATTAAATTGTAGACGGTTCACGATATCCAAATATCCATAAAAGAAACTTACCTGAAACAAACAAATAAAAGAACAATTCAAAATGGATGGTAAAATTGGAATTAAAGATTATTCAACATTCAAAAAATAAAATTGACAAATGGGAGGATGTCCTACTTTGAATAGTAAAAGCTTCTATAAAAATGTGCGACTAAAGTTTAACTAGAGTTTATTCATTAATAATTATTAATTACCGTTTAAAGGACAGTTTCCTTTTTACTAAATAAAACTACCATAAAAATTTAATTGCATATTTATGAATAACAAAAGCAAACAACAGATTTCTAGAATTCGAAACATGTATGCATCATGAAACGACAAAGTAATTATTATTATTAGTGCGTTGAAATTGTTTTCATGTACGTTTTTGTCCAAGTTCAGTTTAATTACCTAGTTCATAATCACTGGTGACAAACGAAAGGATTGCGTGAGTGTAAATGAGTCACTTATCGCAATTCAAAACAATCATTCAACAATAATAATGTACTTAGGTCAATCACCTGTGGGTGGGCTATATAGCTGTCAATTATTTCTCTTGGTAATAAGCAGGTGTAAATTTTGTGCACAAATTGTAAATTAAATCAATTATTTCGTGAATGAGTAATTTGAGGCGTGTGTAATTTATTAGGGGAGGATTGGGGGACTTACATCACCTTTAGACCGGATACGATTAGTAGTGGCTTATCACTAACTGGATAATCCCACTCCAGTTCCCTACAGTGATTTATTGTTTTACTTGAGACTTTAGTCTTTCACAATTTTCTTTTTAATCATGTATCATTTTTATTGTAGTGAAAATTCAAAAAAGCAGAACGTACTTAATAAAACTATTTAAACGCCTGGATTCCTCCTATTTCTGAAAAAAATTGTATATTATTGCCAAAAAAATGCATGAAACTTGGTGATACCAAGTGGCATCGCTAGTACCTTATATGCTATTATCAGGGCAATAAATTAAAGTCACATAGAAATTCACACGTGCACGAATTAATAAAAACGTCGATATTTTTGTTCGTATGTAGATAAACGAATCCGGAGTTAATTTAATAAAAATTGTCAATATCAGGTCATCATAAAAATAAACCTAGTATTTGTATAAATAACGTCGTATAATAAGTATAATGAGCTAAATTTATATTGAAAAATTCTAATAATTAATGCTGCATATTAAACGAGTTTAAAATAATTGATATTATTCATAAAAGGTCTCCCATAAGCGCAATTACAATAAATGCATTATTGAACTTCGATTAGTTAATGAAATAATGTGATAATAACATTCCCTATCGTATTGGATAAAAATTGCAACGAAAGATTTCAACTGATAAAAATCAGTAAAATCTTTATCTGATATTTAAATTTTCATTTTTTCTTGAAAAATGTTTATCTAAGTTATTGATTAAAATATTATCATCAGGAAAAAACTTAATTTAGAGAATACCACCGAGTATACATTCATGTAATTACTATTGTCAATCATTAGTTACAACTCGCTAATGAACTGTTTGAAACTGGATGATAGATTTCCGATACTTAGTTTGCTACAGAGATTTCAGGATATAAATTTCACCCTGACACATCTCGGAAGTTAGATGGAAGCTTTCATAAAAAAAAATAGTTTATGGCTCATCAAGGAAACTGAAAAATTATACTAACTTTTCCAATTTGGTTTTAAAGCACATGTAGAAAAGAAATCTAGTCTTTCACAGAATGTTATTTAAAAATATTTTCGCTTAAAATGTAATTTAACTCGGAACCAGCAATTAAGCTCTACTTTTAGAGAACATTAGTTTAATTTGAATTTGAGGTTTCACCGGATTATAAATTCAAGCGGAATAAAAAATTTTAATCATTCCGGTAATTTAACTTAGTATTATTTTCCAAATTATTTTGGAAAATAACTACTTTGTTTATAAGGAAATTGTTTTGGAAAATAATTAATTTGTTTACAAAGAAATTATTTTGGAAAATAATTTCTCTGTTTACAAAGAATTTTGAGAAAGTAATTAATTGCAAAAAGTAGTAAACCTTTGTTGCCACGTTATAAACTGTAGGAATCATAGATTTTGATAAGCTCTAATAAAGTAGAGAAAGCTTTTACGAACGACTATCGTAGTGTCGCAATAATAGTATTAAGTTTTATTTATCCTCTTGAGCTTCTGAAAAGAGAAATGAACAATCTATATCGAATAGCCCTTCATAGCCCATTGAAGGGATTCAGTGTTGTATTACAAACCACTCGTTTATACAAATTTAGACACTTTCTACTTTACATATTGCATCAATTTTCGAATTTTCACATTTACGATAATTTATTCTGAATATCTTTGAATATTTATTCGCTCCATATCCATATCAAATCATGATGTAAAATAGTTAAAATCATATTTATCATAAAATAATAAACCTACTTAAATGAACATGATAATATCTATTATTTTAGGATTAAAATCTATTTTTATTACTAAATTGCCTTAAAATGTATGATATTGAAGTTTGCAACGTTTTAAAACGAAAAACAAAAATTCCAAAAACTGCACGATATTCAAAATTTTATTAATGATAACAATTGATTTAGATATCAGAATCCGCCAAAAAAAGTTTCACTCTCTTATTAAATGATGTAAAATAGTCAAAATCATATTTATCATAAGATAATAAACCTGCTTAAGTGAAAATGATAATATCTATTATTTTAGGATTAAAATCTATTTTTATTACTAAATTGTTTTAAAATGTATGATATTGAAGTTTGCAACGTTTTAAAACGAAAAACAAAAATTCCAAAAACTGCACGATATTCAAAATTTTATTAATGATAACAACTGATTTAGATATTATAATCCGCCAAAAAAAGTTTCACTCTAATTTCACCCTAACTTTTTAAATAATTCAGCAAAGTTGCCTTTACTGTTAATAACTCTATTCGACACCCAAAATTACCACAAAAAATTTCACTCCCCTACTGAATCTCCCACACTCCCCTACTGAATCCTCTTTCAGTACCTTTCACTCCCCCTACGTAAACTATCTTTATTTCACCCCAAAGAGCTAAAAAATTCCGCAAATTTATCCTAATTTCAATACTAAAAATTTTATTGCTGATAATTACTCTGCTTGACGCCCAAAGTTAACAGCGAAAATTTCATTCTCCTACTGAATGCGGAAACTACCTGCACCTTAAAAAAGTGCCTAAAATTACTCCAATTTCAATACTAAATATTTGATTATCGATAATAACTCTTCTCGATGCCCAAAGTTACCACAAAAAATGCAACCCTCTATTGAATGTGGAAACCATCCTTATTTCATCCATAAGATTTTAAAAATTCCGCAAAATTATCCTATTTTCAATACTAAAAATTTTATTGCTGATAATAACTCTATTAGATGCTCAAAGCTATCAGAAAAAGATGCAACTCCCTAATATATATGGAAAGATTTAGAAAACTTTTTTAATTTTAGGCGTGAAATAAGCGTAGTTTCCGCATTGGATGAGGGTTGCAAGTTTTTGTGGTAACTTTGAGGACCGAACAGAGTTATTATCAGCAATCAAATTTTTAGTATTGAAATTAATATAATTTTGCGGAATTTTTTAAGTCTTATTTTGCGGAATTCTTTAAGTCTTTGGGGGGAATTTAGGGTAGTTTCTGCATTCAGTAGGGGAGTGAAATTTTTTGTGGAAATTGTGGGCATCGAACAGAGTTATTAAAAGCAATCAAATATTTAGTATTGAAGTAAGGGCAACTTTGCATATTTTTTTAAATAGTTAGGGTGAAATTAAGGTGGTTTCCGCATTCGATAGGAAAGGGAAACTTTTTTGGCAGCTTCTTGTATCTAAATCTATTGTTATCATTCATAAAATTTTGAGTGTCGTGCATTTTTTGGAATTTTTGTTTTTCGGTTTAAAAACGTTGCAAACTTCAATATCATTTGAAATTTTAACTATTAATTTAACTCGTTCGATTAATTGGCATTACCTGCTCCTACCTGCGAAAGTTTGGTGGTCCCACTCTCGCAGTGTTCAAAATAGTACTTCTCATTCCAGCATGCATTGTAAATGTGAGACTTAACCACAGGTCACAACAAATCACTTACAAAAAGCCATAATTTTTCACGAAACTACGCGTGTCATTTTCAAATTTTCGTATGTTTTAACAATCTTTGTTTTGACACAGCTTGCGCTTCAGTTTCGTCAATATGTTGTTTATTTTTAGATTCTCAGAACGCGCTCAAGCACACGAAAATGTTTATAATTGTATATTATTCTCTGTGTTTCGCTTTTTGAAAATAACACTAATTTTTCACTTGCAAAAAACATTGTGTATTTCGCTATTTTGTATTTTGTCAGAGAATCACATTTCTAGATGGTCGAATATTTAAATTCCAGCTTAGTGACTCATTCAGGCAATAAAACGATACATTTTTTATTTAGATTTTTGATTCAGCAATATCAATTTCAATTTTTCAATTTGAAAAGTAAATATTTAATTCAAAATATTTTAAATTTCAAATTTTGAATATATTTTCTGTTTTGACTAAATTTTATTTATTTCCCTTTAACTTAAAAATATAAAAATCCCCAAGTTTCTTTAGAAGCTGATTATAGACACTGTAATTACAAAAAGTGCTCTGAGACTGAAGTTGAAGGATCTACCTTCGATATCTGTTAATCACGTGTCACTGCTCAACCAGGTAGACCCGAAATATTCGAAGGTTTTTCATGGTTAACTGGTTTTAGGTGACGGATTCATTAACGATCGAACTCGTTTTACGTCACACAGGGTGAAAACTTGCACGGTAATAATTCGTTAATCCAATATACAAATAGCTCGATGTCAAGAGCGGAGGACAAATCGATACTGAACCTAGAAAACGACACTTGGATGCCACCGCATCATCGAGTGAGAGGAGCGGAACATTGGCAGTGCTTAAGTGAACTGAAGACTGCCCTGGGACTGCCTGATGAGAATAAAAAAAAACTTCCATTATCCCATCACTGTTAAGAAAAATTAACTCATTTAAATTCTATTTTAAAAAATTCGTCTCCTCTCAGTCTTGAAAACTAGTTCATGAATCCACCTGGCATTAAAAATAGAGGTACTTTTCGGTACCTAGGAAATCTGAATAAGTGGGCTGATTAATTAAACTTTTATTACAATCATTTTTTTAACATTTAAATTAGGAGTTTATTATTCACTTTAACTATTATAATAGTTTCATTATTACTTTTTCTTTGATAATCATAAGGCTGCCCATTGCAAAGCAACAATAATTTAAATAAATTCAAATAATTTCGCAACCTACCCAAATGATAATTCAGAAATCTTCTAAATTCACTTTATAAAGTTTTTCTCAGCATGAAAATTGCACTGTTTCCCAATTTGAGTAAAAATTCCAGAAATGGAGGAAAGATGAGGGCTCTTGGAGCTACTGCATACGAGCTTGAATTATTTGAGTGTAGTGGGAGACGAGAGAGTATATTTTAGAAACAGAGGTAATAGTCGGCCTAGCAATAGCAAAGAGACAGTGAGCAGAGGTTTGTTAAGAGACACAAGTTCAACGCGAATTGTGTATCTACTTGGTTGTGAACGCACTTACATTTGAACGAAGGTGTTTTCAGTGCAAACATGATCAATAAAAAACAAATTTGTATCAACAGATTGAAATTATAAGGCAAAGTTTAAAATTAATTTGTGTACAAGAATAGTATTTTAAATTTTTAATACAATTGATGGATTTAAAAATTCTGAATTAAATGACATTAGTAAACTCTTTCTCACATCAATCAAAAGAGTCATTTCTGTTGACGCAATTAAAAATGCTTCAATATGGAAAACATAAATAATGAAAATGTCAAATGTGAATAGGAAAGTAGAGACCTGACTAATTAGTAAATTTTACTGCCAGCGTCAACGTCTAAAGAGATATTGAAAGCAGTTCACTGAGTAAGTAGCTCGAAATTAGCGCGCTGGTGCCCTTTTGTTTCCTCCCTCCTTATGTTCTTGGAAAGTTCACAAAGAAAAAAGTCAGACATCTATAGCTCAGTTAATTTAGATCTACGTGCTACGTGAACCTTCTAAACTACAAGACTCGTGATGAAAACCTGAGTAAAGTTAAGGGCTAAAACATTAAGTCTAAAAGTGTGTCCAAACAATGAAAGTTTGAACTCGACTCTACACTTTGTGCTTGTCTGTCTTCTTTGCAGATTCAACTTTTCCAGGACATCCAGAAACTATTGAGAAAGAAGAATTTGCATTCTCTCGAAATCACACTGCACTTATTTGATATTTTATAGTTATAGAGTAACCAAAGTTTCTCCGAACAGTTGAAATGGTGCATACTCAAAATTATTAAATATTCAAAGGAATCACAGAAAAAACTGAAAAATAAAATTTGTCATGGAAAAAAAGACAATTTAACAGACATTTGGGTAAAATTTATTCTGGTGAAGTTAACTTTTATTGTAGATAACTTGTATACATCCATATTGAAACAGCCCACTTTGTCGATTCCGAGGTATTTGCGTTTTTGTAACTGAGGGCAGAAATTGACGATTTTTTACGATACTTTAAATTTTGCTTAATCAACTGGCACTAGGAATATGTCTCAGAAGCGAAGCGAAGTAAAAGAAATTGAACAAAACTTGTACTTTATGAAAGTTGCAGGTTAGATTGAAATTTTTCTTCAGAATTATGTACGATGACTTTTTTATTATTTAACCTTTAAGGTTTTTTTGGCTTTATTTGTTCTTAATTTCATTAAGAATATATTTCCAACGTCACTCTGTAACTTCAAACTAGAACTCCACAAAATAAGTGATGTTTCAAAACAGACCACTTTGTCGATAACAAAAACCGATATTTGATCATTATTTTAAAAGTTATAATATATAACTACCGTCAAACAGGGCAACTTCGGACAAGTGGGGTAATTTCGAACAGACCTAAATTAAACGTTTTAATTACTCAAGGTGGTTTTAACTAGGATCTGGAACCAGTTAAGGCCTAAACTGAATCCAAATGCCAGATGGAACCGTTTTGAGTCATTTAAAGTTTAAATTCAGGATTGTCCGAATTTATCCCACATGTCCGAAATTGCCCCGTTTGACGGTGTTGCCTTATATTAATCTCTAGGTTGTTACTAAGCTTTCTGAAACAAAATCTCATTAACTTTCAACTGGAATTTAATTTTTTTCAAATAAAACTGCAACTGCGATTTTCTCGAAATGCTGTTTCGCAGACTTCGAACTTTGAAAGTTTCTCACATACTCATTTTTGAAGCTAGAGAGTTTGATTTTTTTTTAAATGTTGAGAATTCATCTGGGAATATGATCCTATGCATAAATCCATATCGATAAAGTGGTCCGTTTCAATATGGACGTACACATTTTACCCCAGAATCGAGGTAAACTTTATCCTTTGTTTTTATTCTGTGGTATGATTATTTTAAATATTTTATTTTATTTTAAGTATCAAAAGTGTTAAAATGTAAATAGATACTTGAACTTGTGTCGCTATTATTTAAGTCTTTGTTTATTAAAGCCATAATTTAGTTAATAATAATAATAATGTAAAATCTTGCACATGGTGAAATTCACTGCGAGAAGCTAACTAAATAATGTAATGAGGAAATGAACTGCCTGAAAGGGATAAAGGTAGATTCTCGTGAAAGGTGCTTGTTTTCGCCAACACAGAAGCATAATTCCCTTTGACAAACTACATACTTGAGGGGAAAATACATGTAGGTACGGTGTTATGGACTTTTTTAAAAAGAAAGATAAAGACACCACCAGGTTCATAAATTAACAAGGAATTATTATTATTATTATTATTATTATTTATCAGCATTTGGAACTCGAAAGTTCATTGCCTCATCTACCCGAGACCG
>JBAGKK010458741.1:0-17450 GCA_037177015.1 Euceroptres primus
GTCGCAAAACCCAGTTATAACCTCTTGCTTCCTAAAAATTCTATTCAGCGCGTAGAAATTTGCAATTGCCTTTAATCAATATCTTGTTTACCGGCAGATACCAAAGGTGCGAAAATTCAAAACAGGCATTGATCAATAATTTTCGAAATCCTATTGTATTGCGTTTCGTTAATATTTTCTTTTTTGTCCTTAATTTACAAATGACTGTTGAGTTAATATTGAAATTAAATAATATATTTGTATGATTATTATTTAATTAGTTATTAATCTAACTTAATCAGGTTCCCTTGTGAGAAAGAGTAATAGAAGTTATATACATGTTTAAAAGAAATTTACTTTACATTTTTACAGTTGATTCATTCTATTTTAGTGAGAAATATAAGAGATATCCCGAGGTACAACAATGGATACTAAAAAAAATACGCAACTTTTTTCTTGCACTTTTCGTTGTTTTCAAAGTAAGTACATACTTTTACTCATAAAACTTTGATAATATGAGTGGCGAGAGTTTTTTTTCAATTTTATCACAAACCCGGACTCATAAAATTAATCATAGCAATTAAAGTATATCAATATGCCTATTGTCGTCACCTCCACAAAATTTTCGGAGACACCCATATTTTAATATATATTGTTATGTATATTATAGTGAAATTAAAATATTAAAGCTAAAACTTATACAGTTTGAATTACTTTTTAAGACCATTCATAATTAATTTAAACAGTTTAGTATACATTCACTATATGACTCTAAAGTGTGCTTCGCGTATTTGTGGACATGCTCCAAAACCGTTTTTCGGGTATTTCATGTTATTTTATTCTGGTTTATGATTTTATAAACCAGTTTTTTATCGCAAATCATGTTATGAAGTTCTAAAATGAATATTTTTACCGAGTCTCATATTGATATTACCAATAGTTTAAATAATTTATCTCTTGGACACAAAAGTGCCCTCCCTATGGAGAATCACCCATATATTATCCATAATATCTATATTATCTTGTAATATTGCCGAAAATATTGAGAGAACATTGTCTAACAATATTCTCACTAAATTTGAATCAGTAAAATTTTACTGGGAATCAGTGACACATTTTTAGCTACCTCAGACAGTGAAAATTCACTGAGAAATCAATGACTAATGACTGAAATTCTAGTAATTTTTTACTTATTTCCCAGTTGAAAAAGTTGCTGAAATTTCAGTGATGCTTACTGATAGACCAGTAAATTCTTTTTCTAATTTCTTTTTTCTAAAATTAGTGAAAAATTACTGGAATTTCAGTGATTATTGACTGATTTCTCAGAGAATTTTCACTGATTGAGGTAGTCAGAAATGAATCACCAATGAAATTTCACTGATTCAAATTTAGAGTATTGATATCGACTCGAAGAATATTGATTCAATATTGCTAGTCAATATTGAGGCAATGTTGAGGCAACATGGAGTCAACGATTTGTCACTATTGTCAATAAGAGATAATATAAAAAATGTATTCCAAATTTTATGAACTTTTATTCATAAAAGGGGCTCCCAATAAATATTGGCAAAATATTGTCTCCATGTTGCTTTAAAATTGCCACAATGTTGTGGCACTGTTCTCAAAAATCTTAGATTATTGTCTAGAATCTAACAAAACACTCCTCAAATTTATAAATTTTTAGAATCTTTGGAATTCTCTAAAATTTTCTAAAATCCTTCATAACTTTTGGACTTTTCTAAAAACTTTTAGGATATTCCAGAATATTTTTAATCTTCTGTATCCTTCAAGATTATTAGTATTATGGAAGAGTCTAGTATATTTTGTAGAATATTAAGGATTTTTGGGATATTATTTAAGATTTTATAAGATGATTATAGAAAAACCCAGAAGAAAAATTTAGATGATTCTGGAAGAGTCTAGTATATTTTGTAGAATATTATAGAATTTTCAGACATTATTTAAGGTTTTGAAATTATATGATTCTATCTTTTTAGTTATAAAATAAGATGATTATAGAAAAACCCAAAAGATTCTAGAACAATATAGAATATTTTAGAGAATTTTTGAGGATTTCAAATAAGTTTTAAAGATTCTGCAGAATTTTAAGAGATTTTGGAAGTCTTTGTAAATTTTGAAGGATTAAAAAAAATCTAGATTTTAACTGGTTATGGAAGAGCTTAGAATAAAAAAAGGGAAAAAGGAATGAAACTCTAAAAAGGGGATTTTAGGGGATTTTGAGAATAATAGGGGAAAAAGGGGGACAGGGGAAAGCAGGCAAAAAAAGGAATAGGGGATTGACTGTAATCCTTGAATATTGGATCAATATTCTTCTATTCACAATTTCTATCAATATTGCTGATTAAGACTGATAAGTAATATCAATATTTTTAGACAATTGAATCAATATGACAATTTGAGGAAACATGGAGTCAATATTTTGTCAATGTTGTCAATAAGAGCTAGTAAAAAACTGTATTCAATATTTTATTACCAATATTATTCATAAATAGTTACGTGGTAAATAAGTAAATATTCACAAAATATTTACTCCATGTTGCCTCAACATTGCCTCAATATTAAATGAATAATACTCAATATTTTCGGGAATATTAAAAAACGAACATTTCAATATTGATACAATGTTCGGTGCTGCCTGTAATATTGGTATTTTGCAACAATTTCTTGTCACCATCATAATCCTAAGTATTTTTAAAAGGACCCCGCGCAAAAAAATATTCATAATCGGTTCAACTCCTTTCTTCAAATTTCTTCTATTTTTACGAACTACAAAATAAATTAATGTCAGTAAAATCCTCTTTACGTTTTGTGCGGGGCCCTTAGTTTCAAAGTTGCTGTTTATTCTATATTATTTCTGCGCATTTCTCCATTTTTTACTGCATTTTTGTCAATAGAAAGTCCCCGATTACTAGATAAAATTCTATTGATATTTCCGTAGATGATAATAATTCAAAAGACTTTTATATCATCAAAAAACTTTTAAAAAATTGAAAGCGAAGATAATTTCAAAACTCTTCATACAGTAATTTTTGTAAACACATTTTGTGTGCGCGTAAAAACGTAGACATTAATCCACTTCAAATGAATAATTTTTTTTTGAGGCCTTTATACTTTTTTGCGTTGTATTTCAAATAAGTTTTAAAGATTCTGGAAAATTTTAAGAGAATTTAGGAGTCTTTCGTATATTTTGAAGGAGTTTTAAGTTTAGGAGAATAAGTTTAGAATAAGTTATTTAGAATAAGTTATTTAAAAGAATAAGTTTCAAAGATTCTGGAGAATTTTAGGAGAATTTAGAAGTCTTTCGTAAATTTTGAAGGATTCTAAAAAATTCTGGAACTAGTAGATTTTAGCTGGTTATAGAAGAGTTTAGAAGCTTTGAAAATATGGAAATTATCGGAAATTTCAGACAACATTGAAAAAGTTTTTGAATGTCATAAGTTTCTGTTTGTCATAAATTTTGGAAAATTATTCAGAACATTGAAAAAAAAAAGGAAAAAAGGAGTAAAACTCTCAAAAGTGGATTTTAGGGGATTTTGAGAATAATAGGGGGAAAAAGGTGGATAGGGAAAAGCAGGGAAAAAAAGGGAATAGAGGATTGACTAAAATATTCCATAAACTTCTAAAACCTTCTAGTCTCTTCCAGACTTGTCTTTGAAGACTTTTTAAAAGTCTATTAGTGTTTTGTGGACTTTAGAGAGTTTTAAATAATTTTGCAGAATTTTGGAAATTCTGGTGAAGTACAGAATATTCTTGAGCATTCTACAAGATTCTAGAAGATTATGAAAGAGTCTAAAAGTCTAAAAGGGATTTTAGACTTTTTTAGCAGATTTTGGAACATTTTAGTATATTTTAATTATATAATAAATATTTTAATTATGTATTAATTATATTTTGTTATTATATTTATATATTATATTATTATATTATAATTATTAATTAATATATATTAATATAATATTTTAATTATACAATAAATATTAAAGAATTTTGAGATATTCTTTAAGATTTTATAAGATTATTATAAGAAAACCCAAAAGATTCTAAAAGATTATAGAACAATCCAGAAGAATATAAATGATTGTAGAAGATTTTAGAACAATCTCAAATATTTTTGAGAAATTTTACAGATTTTAGATAAGTTTTGAAGACTTTAAAGAATTTGGGAGAATTCCGGCAATCTTTTGTAGTTTTTAGAAGATTCTGGAAGTGTCTAGCATATTTTATAGAATATTATGGAATTTTGAAATATTATTTAAGATTTTCTAAGATGATTATAGAACAATCCAGAATAAGAATTTAGAAAATTCTGAAAAAGTCTAGTATATTAGTAGAATATTATAGAATTTTCGGATATTATTTAAGATTTTATAAGATAATTATAGAAAAACACAGAATATTCTAGAACAATATCGAATATTTTAGAGGATTTTTGAGGATTTCAAATAAGTTTTAAAGATTCTGGAGAATTTTAAGAAGTTTTGGGAGTCTTTCGTGAATTTTGAAGGATTCTAAAAAATTCTGGAACTAGTAGATTTTAGCTGGTTATGTAAGAGTTTAGAAGCTTTGAAAAGGGACTTTAGGGGATTTTGAGAATAATAGGGGAAAAAAGAGCGACAGGGAAAAGCAGGGAAAAAAGGGGAATAAGGGATTAACTCTAATCCCTGAATATTGGATGAATATTCTTCTATTCGAAATTTCTATTAATATTACTGATTAATACTGATGAGTAATATCAATATTGTTAGACAATTGGATCAAGATGACAATTTTGAGGAAACATGGAGTCAATATTTTTCCAATATTGTCAATAAGAACTAATAAATATTTTCCATATTTTATTATTTATATTTTTTATAACCAGGAACGCAGTAAATAAGTAAATATTCACAAAATATTTACTCCATGTTGTCTCAATGTTGCCTCAATATTAAGTAGCAATATTGAATCAATATTGTTATACAATGTTGCCTCAATATTTTCGGCAATATTAAAAGACGGACATTTCAATATTAATAGAAAATTGCATCAATATTGGTACAATGCTGCCTGGAGCATAGTTACTTTCCAACAATTTCTCGTCACCGTCATAATCCTAAGTATTTTTAAAAGGACTCCGCACAACAAAAAATTAGTCATAATCAGTCCAAATCCTTTTGCCAAATTTCTTCTATTTTTATGAACTACAAAATAAATTAATGTCAGTAAAATCCACTTCACGTTTTGTGCGGGGTCCTTAGTTTCAAATTTGCTGTTTATGCTGTATTCTTTCTGCGCATTTCTCGATTTTTCCTACTGAATTTTTATCAATAGAAAGTCCCCGATTACTAGATAAAATTCTATTGATATTTCCATAAATGATAATCATTCAATTGCCTTTCATGTCATCAAAAAAACTTGTAAAAAATTGAAAGTGAAGATAATTTCAAAACTCTTCACACAGTAATTTTGTTAAACACATTTTGCATGCGCGCAAAAACGTAGACATTAATCTGCTTCAAATGAATTATACCTTTTCGAGGCCCTGATACTTTTTCGCGTTGCATTATTTGCAAAGTCCTGCTACATTTTTTATTTTCGACTTCCCCTTATATTTATTCAAATGATCTTGAGATCTAATCTTTTTTAGATTTGGCGAGAAGTCAAACTGGAAGTAACAGTATCTAAAAATTTGGTTGGCAATCTTTGAAATTGTTTCGAAAAATCTAAGTTTCAGTTATTTGAGAACAGACATTTTAAAAAATTGTAGAATCTAGTTTAAATAAATTGTAATATTACTGTTTATCAAATATGAAATGATGGCAATAAGAAATTTTTAATAGCATTAATGTATTCAAACTTTCATCTATCATCTAATATGAATATTAAATAAAAAGAGAATACAGGTACACCACTCAGGAAAGTAAAAATACCTTGTTAAATTCTGAGATTGGTGCATCAGTAATAGGAAAATTGTGTAATGCACCACTTTGTATAATGATTATTTACAGATAATTTAGTCTGTTTTGTATGAGGGCGTCTCCCTCTCTCTTTGGGGAAATGTTCGAGCTTCGGAATGAATATAGCCAGGGGCGACAATCTTCAAGTTGCTTCTGGAGCAAATAGCGTCTCGCATTGCAAATGCCGTACACCATCGCGGAGGAATTTGAATTTAAACGTTTTCCTTATGTAAGAAGCGAGGCTAAAGCTTCCAGGAAACGCTAATATAGAAGCGATTGTGCGCTCACCGTTCCGCCGTTATCATCCAGCGGACCAAAATTGGATGCTGAGTAGGCATAGAAGGAGGCAACGCAAAATCAGACATAAAAAATAAGCATTTCAAATTGAGCAGCTAGTATTAAATTATCATATCATTAATCTTCCAGCTGCTTCGTAAATGATGAATCTTTTGCTACTGGTGTAACCAGTAACCACATGGGAGACAAAGCAATACGACAGGCTCATTGGCACTAGTCTGGACGAGGATAGGATTGCAAATTTTATAACCCAGCCATTTCAGAGCTAACTGTAACGCGATCTTTACGCAATCCTTTCACTGATGTCCTATACAATTGCTTTGGAAGCTGCATTCCTACAATGCTAAATCTCACACTTCAAAATGCATTCTCCATATTTCGCAAATCTATTTCTTGTATTCCCAACACAGTATCTTTGTTTTTATGCCTTCTTTAATTTTGTGATAATCAACGATTTATAAACGTTTAAATTTTTTATTCAATTCACTTCCAATCCTAATTTGAACAACATTTGTTACAGGGACATGAGTTAAGGTCCAGCGGATAAATTAAGCCAATGAAACGTGTTTTGAATACTTTGTATCCTTGAAAATTTGCAGAATATGATCCTTTTTAAAAATTATTTCTCACTGTTAAAAAAAACAAATACCCACATAACACGCAATATTCGATTCATGTTCCCGGAATATTCCTTTGAGATATTCGGAATATTCCCAAAAAATGTTCCAGGAATAACATAATGCCCGACCTTTGGAATATTTCAATGTAATGTTAAGGAAATATTCGTTATAAATATTGTTAAAAGATTTACCCTGAAACCTGAAATATCTCAATGGAATATTGCCGGAATATTATTTAGAATGTGTCTGAAATCTTTCAATGGAATATTTCCGGAACATTGCAATGAAAGTAAATGCAATTTTTTCAAATATTCCAAATTCCTCTGTTTGAAAAATTTGGACTAGTACATTTATTTGCTCGTATGAGGTTGAATCATAAAAATCGATCAAGTCTTTTTTATTTTTCTTCCATATCGGATGGTAAGGATGGCAACTTTACATTGTCTACTTCGTCATATTTTATCTACATACACAATACACATACAATATTATATTATTACGAAAAACTATTACAAATTATAATCATAAGCACTTATTATGTAAATTGTAATCATAAGATTATAATCATCAATTATCATCATTATTATAATCATAGATAAATTATAATTATAAGGTACCTATAAACAAAATTACTAGAAAACTACTCTACATTTTTACCATATTGTCAATTAGCTGAAAACTACGATTTTAACCATTTTTTGTACAGTGGGGTAGAAAATCAAATTATATTTAAACACAAAAATTTTGAAAATTTTTCGGTCATCACTAAATTGACCATCTTCTGATTACAAACATCAGCAGTACCTGAATTCCTAAACAGTCAGGAAATTATCCCTTCAACTTAAAAAAATTCTCTGATGTACACGAAATCAATTTCAACATTTGGCAGCTTCAAGACTCACTTAATTTTAAAAGTATTTCTAAAAAAAGTAAATACTATAAAAGTAAATATTTAATTTTATTTTTGAAATATCACCAGGTGATATATGGCAGGAAACCTGAGAGGGATGCACATGAGAAAAACATTGAATTTTGTTGAATTTTTTTTTTTTGAATTGTAATAAAATTTGACAGTGGTATTATAAAAAATTAAATTTCAAAGTTATTGCAATTTAAAGAATTGCCTGTTGCCAATTTATACCTTTTTCATTTAAAATAGTCTTAGAGACAGCAGAAATAAAATTTTCTTTCCTTAGGTCATTTGATGTCGAATTTAAAAAGTTCATTTTCGAATCATTCAAACTTGACTGGAAAAAATTACTATTTAGTTTAATTCTGTTCATAATTCTGTATAACGACTCAAGAAGAATTATATGGAATTATAAATACCAAACGAAATTATGAACATTTTTTATTTCAAATAGGAAAATTGTGACTTAACAGAACTTTTAATTTATGCGATATCTATTTCCTATACTGCTTATGAAACTTTTTCCCATATATCTTGAAAAATTGATAGAAAATAGATGTGCCCATTCTATGTATTAACCTTTTTTCCCTTAATTCCATCATTTCTTCCCATTTTGTGCAACTTTATTACCATAATCGATATGTAATGATTTTTCGTACATTAGAAACAATACTACTGTTTGTTTTTAAGAACGAAAGATAAAATTCAATAAAGATTTAGCAGCAATAAATTTATGACAATTATGTAAAAATACTGAAGTGAACCTTAAGATAAAATCAATTTTTTTATAAATAAAAACTTTAAATTGTTCTAATAGCTCACTTCATTCGTTTTCTGTCATAATAAAATTAAATTTTATCTTTCCTACGAAACTATTATTTTTTTCTAGAGTATGTAAAGACATCTGATTAAGTTGTGCTGTCATGTAACTGAAAGAATAGATAGAAATTAAGGAATAAAAGAAAAAATGTTAATATAGAATGGACACATTTATTTTCCATCAATTTTCCAAGTCTCAGAGGTTGTTTTCATGAATATATAGGAAAAAAACTTTAATAAACAGTTTCGAGAATAGACTTAGCATAAATTAAGGGTTCTGATAAGTCACACTTTCTCTATGTTAAATAAAAAATGTTCATAATTGCGTTTGGAATTTATTATTTCAATATAGTTCTTCTTGAGTCGTTGACATCATTATGAATAGAATTATATTCTTTATATTAATTAATTACAAGATATACGGTAAATCTCTACTCCATATGTTTTTCAAATTAAACTGAATAGTAATTTTTTACAGTCAAGTTTGGATGACTCGAAAATATGAGCTTTTTAAATTCGACATCAAATGACCTCAAAAAAGATTTTATTTTTGCTGTCTCTAGGGCTATTTTAAATTAAAAACGTATAAATTAGCAATATCATCTGGTGATATTTAGAATATAAAATAAAATATTTAATTTTTCTAAAAATACTTTCAAAATTGAGAAAGTCCTGAAGCTGCCAAATGTTTAAATTATTTTCACGTACTTCAGAGGATTTTTTTTAATTGAAGGGATAATTTCCTGAATTTTTAAGAATTCAGGTACTGCTGCTAAGCTTTGTAATCAGAAGATGGTCAATTTAGTGGTGACTAGGAAAATTTTCGAATTTTTTGTGTTTAAATGTAATCTGTCTTTCTACGCCACTATACAGTACATTGTTAAAATCGTAATTTTTCAGCTAATTGCCAATATTGTAACAATGTGAAGTAGTTTTTTAAAAGTAATTTTGTTTATAGGTATCTTCGAGCTTAAGATTATAATTTGCAATAGCAGTTTGTAATAATATAATATTGTATGTGCATTGTGTATGTAGATAAAATAAAGCAAATCGATTTTTATGATTCAACCGCATATAAGTATAACAAATAAGTGTACGGGATCAAATTTTTGAAACAAAGCAATTTGGAATATTTAAAAAAAAAAATTCATTTACTTTCATTTCAATGTTCCAGAAATATTCCATTGAAAGATTTCAGACACATTCTAAATAATATTTCGATAGATAGGTGGTTTCAGGGCGAACCATTTTACAATATTTCTAAAGAATATTTTCTCAAAATTACATTGAAATATTCAAAAGGTCGGACATTATGTTATTCCTGGAACATTGCTGTAATGTTCCTTGGGAATATTTCGAATGTTTCAGTGGAATATTCCGGGAACATGAATGGAATATTGCGTGTTATGTAAATTTTAACTGTACCTAATTATTCAATTGAACTTCAATTGTATCTAAAATGAGGTGCAAATATTATTTTCAAACTCAAAACTGTCACTCACAAAAAGAAACACAACATTTATTGAAATAGAAGGTATTCTAATTTAAAATATAGTGTGCTGATATAACACGGCTAGCTTGAACCACTTTTGACTGAAAAGTGCTCGCCTTCTCTCAGTTTCTTTCTGAATATGTTTTGGGGGTGCCTCCCGAGTATTTTAAGGCCTAAATGAAAAAAAATTGTTGGGCCCCCTTTTAAGAAATCATAATTTTTAATTTTTTTGTGGGGTTATTAAGTATATTTTCGTTAAAATCATTGCAAATTGAATGTTAATTGGTACAAACCATTTAGTTTGGCATCCAAAATAAGCCTCTAATAATTAAACATCAAGTAACATTCAGAAGGCTTTAAAATCTTGTAAAACAGGTGAAAAAATCAGCTTTTTTATAATTTTTCCTTTTCACTGCATTGTACGCGTAAATAGTCTGAACAACAATTTAAGTGCACAAAATTCCCTATAAAATTTAAAAAAATTAATGTTTTATCTTGAATAGTTTAGGAGATATGACTTTCAGAAGTGATTTTTTAATGAAAAATTGGCCTAAAAAAAATTTAACTTCAATTTCCGTGAAATATCTCATGTCTTGTACATTTTAGATAAAAGTTGCGATCACTTAATAAGTGATCGTTTGGATAAAACATTATAAATAATCAAATTAATTCTTGTTTAAATATTTTTGCTATGCCTTCAACCCTGTACGAATACGATTTGTTACAAAAATTATATTAACACTAACAGATATACTTTTTTTCAGTGGCAACACCAAATTTTCTCACCCCTCGCATAGTGGGAGGTTCGGTAGTATCAAGCATTGAAGAAATTCCCTATCAAGTGAGCGTTCAATTAAATAATAAACACTACTGTGGAGGTATCATAGTCGCCGAAAACTATGTTCTTACCGCAGCAGCTTGTGTGACAGTCGGTTCTCCTGCTCAATATACCATCCGAGCTGGAACAATTACCCACAATTATCAGGGAACAATTCATCTAGTGAATCGAATAATCAAACATGAGAATTTCTACATAAACAGTTACAATATGCCAGTCAATGACATCGCTTTGATCCAAGTAAGAACTACATTTGTTCTCGATGGAACTAGAGATGCTGTGCCTCTATTATTTAAACAACCTGCAAGAATTGGAAGTATCGGTAAAATTTCTGGATGGGGTTGGAAGAACTCATCATTCCCAGTTCAGCTGCAAAAAGCCACTGTCCAAATTTATGATACGAGATCATGCAATGAATCATACTATGAAGGAAAACTACCCCAGGGTCAGATCTGTGCTTTCGCAAGAGGAAAAGATGCCTGCAATGCTGATGCTGGTGGACCCTTGATTGTTGGAGTTCGTCTCGCTGGTATAATTTCCTGGGGCAAGGGCTGTGCTCTAAATGGATACCCTGGTGTCTACACCGATGTATTCGCTTATCGAAACTGGATCACTTATTACACGGGAGCCACCAATTTATGTTAAATGTACATATAAGATTCTTATTCTTAATAAGATTTATCTGTTTTTGTAAGCGTTGAATAAAGAGTTCATGTTAGAATTATTTTGGTAATTTATGTTTATTCTTTTCTGATTAATATTTGTTTATCCCTAATAAATAAATGACATAAATTAGAAACTGCGAGATAGAATCAAGGAAAATGAAATTTTTTAAAATTAATTGAAAGTATTGATTAATGAAAGTATTTAATAATCATATCATAAAATTTTTGAAGAGTTTAGTAGTAATTACGAAAAGCTATATAGGTCTCTACCCTACTTTCTCAAGTATGTTCGCTACTCGTCTATAAATCATTTTGACACGCCTCTGCTTTATCGGAAAATTATCTTCTCCCTATTCAACCTGAATCAAATTCTTCTCTGAGAAATAATCTCACTTGCATGTATAACACTTGACAGAACAGTATCTTGATTGAAATGCTTTTAAATGAGCACTAATTTTTACAAGTCTCTCGTTTCTTATAGAGATAATTTAAAATTAAATCTTTGACAGGTAAAAGTATTGTAAATTGGCTTAAAAATAGTAAATATCAATCATATTAGAAAATTTGAAATCAATCGAATTCAAGACTTAAAGGTTTTATAAAATCTTTTAAAAGTAGAGTAGGATTGCCTAATGTGGATCCCCAAACGTTATTTAATATTTAAGTCAAAAATTTTATAGAATGCTCTAATAAATCTGAAAGAAAATAACGTTAAGTACAACAGACTATCAAATTCTACGGAGCTATGTTTTTGTAAATAAGCAAAGTAGTAAAAATAATTATTTTCTTAAAAAGTGAATTTTTCAGATTTAAAAAACGATTTCATTTTTTGATGGCAATGGAAAGTGACCGAAAAAAATTTTGGCGTTCACTTTAGGAAACCCTATAGGGTGCCATTTTAGAATCTTCGTGTTTAGGATTTTTAAAACTAAATATTTTGAGTTTAATTATAATATCCAAACATTTTAATATTAAGAATCGATAAAATTAGGTTAACTTTATGGGAAAAAAATAGTAAAGAAAAAAAGTAACTTGGTGTTTAGAAAACAGTGACCCTTTGGACAATGTTACTCTAATAAATATTGCAGGAATATTGCCCTGAAATATTGAGAATATTTCATATAATATTTCACCAATAAGCCTACAATTAAGAAATGTCCGCAACTTGCAATATTGCACGGAAATATGGACATAATACTTCTTTGAAAGATACTTTTGATGATTTTGAAAATTATTGGGATGTACAGCAATATTGAAGAAATATTACAGTGAAAAATTCTTATCGCTCTTAACGAGAACACAGACTAATGTAAAACAAGCCTAAACAGAGCACCAAAATACATTTCTGCAATATTTCCAAGCAACATTCTAGCAACTTTCAGTGCGTAAAAAATATTGCACTGGAATATTTCTTCAATGCTTCTGTGCAACATGACAGCAACTTTCAATGCACAAAGAAAGATTGCACTGCAATTTTCCAGCAATTGCCAATGCAAAAAATATATTGCACTGAAATATTTCTCCAATATTTCCGTACAACATTTCATCAACTTTCAGTCACAAAAAAGTATCTTACAAAAAAATGTTGCAACAATATTTCCGTGCAACATTCCAGCAAGTTTCAAAATCATAAAAAGTAATTTGCAAAGAAATATTATGACAAACTTCCGTGCAACATTCTAGCAACTTTTAAGGTCATAAAAAAGTATCGTACAAAGAAAGATTACAACATTCGAAGGAACTTTCAAAGTCATAAAAAAAATCTTACAAAAAAATATTAAGACAATATTTCCGTGCATTATTGTACATTAGGGTGGGTCGACAAAGCCAAATTTTGGAAATCGAAATTGGAACCCCACGAAATTGAAAACTTAGAAATTCCATATGGAAATTCTACGAAAAATTTCTGTATAGAATTTCTAGTTTCAATTTCGATATGGAAATTTTGTACAATTTCTACATGGAGTTTTCGTAGATCGCTTTCCGTAAAATTTTTCCACGTGGGGCCATGTGGAAAAGTAGTGTATTAGGACCCTGAAAAAGTATAATTGATTTTGTGTCGATTGATGAAAGCCTTCTAATTGCGCGTTAGCAAAAAGTGTATGAAAAAATTCTTATTTTCATAGGCTTGGTATTTTCAAATGTGTGAATTTTTTTACGTTTTTTGGAGTCTTAAACGTCTCCCGAAATTTGTACAGCCTTTTAATAAACGTTCTCTAGACAATAATTTATGTTTAATATATCCGTTTTCAAAAAGCAATTTTTAAATCTACAGAAACGATGAAAGAATTTTTTCCAGTATTTGAGGCTTTTCTACTAGTAAAAATAAGCTAGAGGGTGTTTTAATGATAAAATAACACTAGAAAAAAAAATTGATAAGTCTATGTAATCAAAAACAAAGATATAGCCTGCTTTCCAAAAATTCATTTTCTTATTTTTTTAAATTATCTTTTTTTCAGTAGCATTAAAAAATCTGTTTAACGTCTACGGACGTTTTAATGATAAAAATACAATAGAAAAATAATTCATAAGTCTATGTAATCAAAAACAAAGATATAGCCTGCTTTTCAAAAAGTTATTTTTGTATTTTTTCAAATTATCTTTTTCCAAATAACATTAAAAATATTTTTAACTACTGAGGGCTTTTTAATAGTGAAAACACGCTAGAAAAAAATGGCAAGTCTAGAGCACCGAGAAGAGGAAGGCAGCAAATTTTAAAAGTAATTATTTTTGCTTTTTTTTAATTATTTTTTTTACTTGTCTTTGATAATATTTTTAAAACCTGAGTGTTTTACGTTAATAGAAATACGCCGGAAAAGTGGATAGCAGAAGGAAACATTGGATATAGAAAAAAATGAAGTAAAAATAAAATAAGCAGTTGGGTGATTGCCAAAAAGTAGATCATATTAGACCACGAAATCTCCGAAAGAAATAAATATTTCATGCCACCTAGAAATTTTTTTTTTTTTTTAAACACGTCTAACCCAAGAGAGTAAGAAAAAACGAAATAGAGAGATCAAACAATATATTTGTTCGTCACTGCTCTAACAAAGTTCGCAATGTATGACATTCAACCTTGACAGAGCAAATATTTGAAGAATATTTTTTTACAATTTTTTTTTTACAATCTTTAACTGTAAAATGTTCAAATTAACACTCCATAATCATCTTTTTCAACTTTAACGCACCGTCTGGTGGGAGAAAATTTAGTCGTATTTGACAAGCAGTGAAAATTACGGTCAGTCATTTTCTAGTTGTGCTCAGGTATATGTGTTCTTGCATACTTTCCATGGACAAAAACGCAGACTTTTGTGCATACGTTACAAAAAGTATAATGTGACACGACTGCAAAAAGGCGGACATTCGATGAAGGTTGTGAAGTTGACAACCTTCATCAAATGTCCACCTTTTTTCACTTGTATTACAACGTACTATTTTGAAACCCAGGGATGCATTAAACATAAATTATTGTTTAGAGAACGTAAATAAAAGGCTGTAAAAATTTCGGGAAACGTTTAAGACTCAAAAAACGAAATTAAATTTGCACATACGAAAATATCAAACCTATGAAAATAAGAATTTTTTCCAACACTTTTTGCTAACGCGCAATTAGAAGGCGTTCTTCAATGGACACGAAATTAATTATACTTTTTCAGGGTCCTAATACACTACTTTTCCACATGGTTCCAATTTCGATTTCAAAAATTTTATTTTTGTAAGTTGCGGACACTTCTTAATTGCAACCACATTGATTTTTTGAAATATTCACAATCTTGCAAAGCTGAATTCCTGCAATATTCAGGGAATATTTCGTGCAATAAGGTATATGAATAAGAATTTTTATAAAAATGTAATGTAATATGAAATAATATGTTACAGACCCTCCTTCATTCCACGGCAGCGCCGCTTCCAGAGTACAAGACCTCAGCTATTAAGAAATCTCAATATATCTTAAGCCATTATGGAGTTTACAAGACGTGTTGGGATTGGCTAATACTCATAGCAACTTTTTATGTGGCAGTGGTAGTACCGTACAACGCAAGTTTCATTAACACAGACAGGCCTACGATGGTCAGTGATGTTGTGGTCGAGGGCCTCTTCATTACCGGTGAGTTTCCCCATAGGAAAAGCTTTTTCCAGAAAAGTAACGTTAGAGTAAAGTTCTCTCATTTTCTTGACAACATATTAATTTTATCGTTTTTTACTAACAAAAATTAACCTTTCCTTAACTCCATAAATCATAAATATTATTATCCTTATACACACACTAGAGTGGTCCAAAAATGCATTGGAAAATTTGTTTCTCGTATTTTCATGTTCTCACCCCCAAAATTTGTTCAAATCCACAAAAAAATAAATGCGTTTTAAAAAAAAGTTTAACACGTATTTCCCATAAGAAGAAAAGACGTTTTTGTGAATGTTATTCAGAATTGTCAATATTAGGTGTATCGAGTTGAAACTCAACGTTTCTGTTCACAATTAGCTATAGAATACAAATGAATAATTACTTTTAAAATATCGCCCCCAAAATTCTGTTTTATAGGGTCCCAAAGAAAACCATAAGTAAAAAATTGTGTTTTGCGAGTTTTTGGTGCTAAGTATTATTTTTTTGCGGTGTTTTTTTGGCACAAATTGTTTCTTATACATAAAATATTACATTCTACTAATAACTAGATATTTACATAAATTTTTAAAACAATTTATTATTGTTTATAGCAATTTTCTCATAGAATAGAGTTAGAAAATCGCGGTTTTTTCTGGATTTTCAACATTTTTCAACTTTTCAGTTAGAGCGAAGCAACAATCAATTAAAGTTAACAAACATAATTGTTTAAACATATTATTATTTTTAATAATACCGTCTTTGAATAATGCTAGAAAGTTGCGGGTTTTTCTAAAATTTTGAACTTTTTGTCCACTTTTCATTTAGAATGAGGTAATAATTAATGCAATTTAGCAATCATAATTGTTTAAATAAATTATTATATGTTATGACTATCTTCTCCTGTATGAATGCTAGATATTTGCGGTTTTTTCTAAAATTTTTAACTTTTTGTCCAGTTTTCACTGAGTGAGGTAATAATTAATGCAAGTTATAAAACATAATTGTTTAAAAAATTTATTATTATTTATAACAATAGTCTTTTAGAATAATGCTAGAAAGTTAAATTTTTTTCTAAAATTTCTAAAATGGACCTTTTGTCCACTTTTCAATCAGAGTGAGGTAATAATTAATGAAAGTTAAAAGACTTAATTGTTTAATCAATTTATTATTATTTATAACAATATTCTCTTTGAATAATGCTAGAAAGTTGCGGTTTTTTTTGGAAATATTTAACTTTCTTCCACTTTTCTCTTAGAGTGAGTTAATAATTAATGCAGTTTAACAAACATAATTCTTTAAGCAAATTATTATTTTTACTCTTATTTTTATTTTTACTCTTTTGCTAATGTTTTAAAAGTATTAATTTAAACAAAAAGGCTATAATTCAATAGAGATAAAAACAAAGGATGGAATAATTAGGAGTAGGTGGGAGGAGTAGGTCTGTAAATGACTTGTAAAAATTTGATTTTCAGTTACAACACAAAATTTATTGCAAAGCGTAAAAGAAAAATTTGGAATTGCACACATTTTACTATCAGCCCCCCCCCGTCTCCCTCTCAGGAGAAAACATGTCATCGATGATAATATACATATATGGAGCATTATTTCTCAAGTGTACCCAGCCAAAAAAATAAATTTCTCCGATCGGGCTCAAATTTACAAAAAATTTATTCCTATTAGATGGAACTTCAAAAAAAAAAGATTGATCAGTTTGGTCAAAAACTCGCCGAGGTAGAGGAGGTGAAATTTTTGTACTTTGCGCAAAGAG
>JBAGKK010458852.1:0-17447 GCA_037177015.1 Euceroptres primus
CTATCTTGAGCGGTGACAGGTTTTTGCTGCGCGCCTGCGCGCTCATCACTGTTTACCACCCGGGCGGCGTGGTGAGCCAGCGCGCGCGCAGCAGAAACCTATTACCGCTCAAGGTAGGCGAAAAAAATAATTTTTTCCATATAATCACGTCAAAACACAAGGTTCATACTTTAATTTGAACCTTACTAGAAGTTTCTCGAACGTCAGATCCGTACCCTATGTTGTTTTCAAAAAATGCCCAAAAAGGCTAATTTTCTTAAAAACCTGACGTGATGGAGCAAATCTGACACCAGATTCAGATTCAGCGATCCCAAAAACATGTAGGTATGGTAGTCTAATTCACGGGACATGCCACTTTTATTTTTTTGTGGGGCTGTGTAATTTATTCGCACAGGTAAAACTTTTTTTTTGAAAATGTATATTCGTAAATGCGCGGAATTGAAAGTGGTGTTTTCTTTACTAAATTTCAGGTTTTCGAAGACAAAAATCTAGAGTACTGAATGTTTATGGATAATTTCACTGCATACCATGGAAAAGGCTGGTATTAATCTGCGTTTTGAAACAATTTTTAAAATTTTCGGTAATATATTTTACTTGTAATAAATTATAAACTTCACAAAAAAGACACATTTTGACAGGTCACATCAAACACATTTTTTTCCTCTCATATTTCAACTATAACTCCGAAAAAGTATTATATATAATAAATTTAAATCGTCCCTAATCGCACTGCTTTTCTCTACTTAATTTAAAAAAAATAACTTAAGTGTTAAATTCATTTTAAAAATGAATGTACTGTCGCTATGTTCCACACGTCCGTATGTTTTCAAAAATTTTTCCGAAGTCTTTCCGAAGTACAACATTCGCCTTTTTTAAATTTTCGGGTCCGTATTCTTGCTAAGTGCAAAATACTGGGATTCCAAAGTCTGCGAATCTTACCCTTCAGACCCGCAGACAACCCATGAAGCTCGTTGTTTTCCGATTTTTGCTACAGGTGTCATGCAGAATCCTTCTGCCCGAGCTTCTCAGGTTCGTCCCTGACGCTTGGACCGTCGGCCAGCTCACAAATGACGCACAAGGGAGGGAGTGGGACTATCTATAGAAGGAGAGAAAGAACTTCCTGGAGTGTTCAAAAGATTTATCACACAACTTTTACGGCTATGAATAGAATTTACTTTATTTAAACAAATCAGCCCGATAACAAACACTTTTGGACTATTTACCCCCCAGAGATCATAAATTATTTTTTTTTTTGAGGAAACCAGCACTGTTACCTAAATGTCGGCCCAAGACGCTCACGCTTTCTCCATGACACCTGTCGGCGTTCTTTACGCATTATCCCGCTCGTGAGATACTCGACCTGACCAAACTGGAGTCGGACCAGGTCAGTCGAATTCCTCGTGCCTTTTCCGTGTGGCGGGAGAGTCCTGGGCAACTACCAATTCCTACACTGCGAAAACTACACTTGTGAAGACGCTGCTCCTTGCGGTCATCCCCGCGTCTAAATATGGCCGAGACTTGGAGGCCAGGAAGCAAAGAAAAGGACGGCCACGTACCTTGGAGCCACTCAGCTAACTGCTGCTTCCAATCCTCCATCTAATTTTTGGTCTTCGGCCCGGTAAAAGTTCGTGAATCTCAGAATGCGGCACTTGATCATCCTTCCGATAGCCAAGCCAGGAACTCAGTGACAGGAAATCGTCTGCTTGCTCGTCTTCTTCCCTTTTCCACTGGAACCCTCGTGACTCTCCGTGCTACCCACTCTGATTGGCCGTGGGGCACGAACAAGGTCCATCGCGTGCGCTCCACCAATCTGCGTCCCGCTTTGGCTGCCGCCGATCCGATTGGGCCCGATCATTGGACGATCGAGACTCCCATTGGCCGTCGGGAATGTGGCTGGATGTCACAACGTTGACGGCCCCCAGATGCTGCTCTTGGTGGACTATGGTGGAAACTTTAGAAGACGAGCCCACCCTCTTCATGCCGTTGGTTCTGTGCCAGGTTGCCAACTTCTAGCCTCTTAGTGTTGTCTGTTTGTCGACAATGATCCCAGAGACAAATGTCTTCCAGATCATTTGAGCCTGGTGCCTTTCCGGTGCCACGGCACTTCTACAGGAACAACTCCAAGGATCTCGCCTTCCTCTTCGAATTGATGTGCCTCTTCGTCTGGCCTCCGTCACCTAACCTCAGGTTCGCTGCCAATAGTATTTGCCTAACTTAAACTTGGGTTCCTCGGGACAAAATATAAAATAAAAATATAATAATAAATGAAACTTCCTTATATTTCAGTCCTTAACCTCAGCTGGGATTCCTGACTTGACAGACAGTTTTCCTCCGCGTTGCGAGGTTAGGTTCGGCTTCGGTGAAATCCCGGAAAATTGTTCACAAGACGTGTGTGTTTTGGGAAAACCACGTTACAACGCCCCCGGACCTAGCCGCAGCCTACCGGGCTTTACTTACATGCGACGCGACCGTCTGCTCGCTCCACCGCCAGCCTCCCAAGTCTCACAGGCAAAAATGTTCATGATGATAAAAAAAACTATAAGGGAAAACGTTACTGGGGTCCTCCTACTGGAATCACTCTATTTTGCGTAACTCCAGCTTCTACTCTCAAACGAACCCCGATTGGGCTACCTGAACTATCCCTGCTGCCAAGGTTTCTGACTAAATAAGCAAGTACAATGGAAAAGGATTTACAGCTTTCGATCTCGACCTGTGCTCAGATTCCCTAGATCATCCCCACCGGTGCTGTCTCTGAAAAGAAACGACTAACAATCTCGCGTATCCGTAAGCTTATCGCTGGACACCGGTAAATAACGAAAATAGTTTGTCTGGACACCCTCTTTATTCTGGGGCTAACATAAGTCCCGTTACCCAAAATACATATTTAACTAATTACTAATATACTTGATATTTAACTAATGTCAAAAGAAAACCAAAAATATACAACATATTTAGTTAATATTTAAGGAAAAAAAACGAAAAAAGCTCGGCCCGTTTAGTTGGAGCGTTGAGGGGTGGGTCACACCTCCTAATGGTGTCCCTTTCCGCCGCAAATCACGCAGACACTCCCCGAGGAAGCACCGCGTGCCACGGATCCTCGGCCGGCACCTCGGAAGGCCCTGCACTGTGGCTCCAATACGTAGGGCCTCGTGGGGATGTGGCCATGTTCCGCGTAACTCGGGCTGCTCCCGTCGATGACTTGGCCCTTTCTCCGGCTCGTCGGGCGACTTCCTTGGCGTCCTGCTCCCGACGCCTATAGTCGGCCGCCTCCTGGCGCTTAAGTTCGGCCTTCTTCTCCCGGCGCCTACGCTCTTCCATCTCCCAGCGCTTAAGTTCAGCCTCCTTCTCCTGGCGCCCTTTGCTCTGCCACCTCCCAGCGCTCCCTTTCGGCCTCCCTGGCGCTTCCGTTCGGCTTTTTCGTGGTCACGCCGGGCCTCCGCTATCCCGGTCGTTATGGCCTCCTGGCTCGACCTTTGTCGACGCTCCCAATCCCGGACGTACTTCGGGGGTTGGCTTTGTTTACTCCGGCCCGAGGAGCACTCGCTCGACTTCCTTTTCCAGGACGGCTCTGATCCGGCGCTTCCAGGATCCGAGTCCCGTCGGTTTGGTCCTGCTCGCAGCCATGGTGAGTGATCCGCATCCCTGGCCGTCCCGGCTGACTTCTACCTCACCTGGGTCTCCTCTTGAGCCGCTGCCACCCGGCGGTCTGCTGGTCTTCCTGCTGGGGGCTCGGACTGCCCTTCTCCCTCAACTGTCGGTGGGCTTGGTAGGGCAATTGCCTCCCTCCTCGGAATGGGGTATGGGTTGCCCCTACCCCTCAGTGCTAGATTCCTTGTTGTGGTGGCCCCGCCAGGGCTAGTCGTAAGGGGGGTTCCCCATCTTCCTAGCGCATCAGGCGGATCAGCCAGCAGACCCGGCGGTGTTCCTTCCGGTGGTACTCAGCGGCGACTGTAGGTGGAGGATTTTTCTATATCAAAATCTGTGTATCGTCCAAGTTGGCTTCGTTACCCCTTTTGGGGCCCCATGGTTTGTTCTAGAACTATCTACTTGTTTCTACAGTACCCAAAGCATGCAAGGACTGAGGTTGGGGCGTTAGGGAAAGAGGGATTCACTGTTATTCTATTACCCCCTCCTCCCTAGAGGTCCCTCGTCGTGATACGGGACCAGTACTTTCACCGGGAATCTTCCTATACTCTCCGGCGGAGGCTATTATATGGGCGTGGTTCCCTGTCTAGATTCAGGTAGACTGGACTAACACCCGGCGTGCTATGCACCGCTGTGTTGGAGGCGCACCTGAAGTCCTTGAGGTACACTTTCCATGGTCTATGATCTTGGTCTACGTATGCAGAGATCATTGTTTTGAGGACCCGATTTACCCGTTCCACGGGAGCCGCTTGTGGATGATACACGAGAGTGAACGAGTGTCGAATTCCGTAGGTTTCTGTTAACCCTTGAAATAGTCCGGGAGCTCGCGACAATTCTATGGACGTCATTTTAGTACTCACGAAAATGTCAGATTCTTTTGTTTTCATAGTCAACAGTTCGAAACTTGTTGACTGGCTAACAGCTGTTGGTGCATTTTGTAACAATTTATCGTTAAACTGGTCAAAAATTCGAGTAAAAAAACGTCATTTTAGTACTTTTGAGACCCACCGGGGATGGTTGCTTGAATGCTAAGAACTAACAAAAAGTTTGACTGGCAGCTTTTTGGTGGTGCCAAAGTTGACTGGCAGGCTGTCAAACATGTCAAAAATTCGAGTAAAAAAAGGTCATTTTAGTACTCTTGAAACCCATTAGGGATGATTGTCCAGGTGCAAACAATTAACAAAAAGTTTGACTGGCAGCTCATGAGTGGTGCCAAAGTTGACTGGCAGGCTGTCAAACATGTCAAAAATTCGAGTGAAAAAACGTCATTTTAGTACCCTTGAAACTGATTGGGAATGATTGTTTAGGTGTAAACAACTAAAAAAAAATTTGACTGGCAGCTGCTGAGTGGTGCCAAAGTTCACTGGTAGGCTTTCAAACATATAAAAAATGACAGGATGAAAATTAGAACCGTCATTTTAGTGCTCCTAAAACCCATTGGGGATGGTTCTTTAGGTGCAAGCAACTAAAAAAAAGTTTGGCAGCTTCTCGGTGGTGCCAAAGTTGACTGACAGGCTGTCAAACATGTCAAAAATTCGAGTGAAAAAACGTCATTTTAGTACTTTTGAAACCCATTGGGAGTGATTGTTTAGGTGCAAACTAACAAAAAATTTGACTGGCAGCTCCTGAGTGGTGCCAAAGTTGACTGGCAGGCTGTGAAATATGTAAAAATGACAGGATAAAAATTAAAACCGTCGTTTTAATCGGACACCGAAAAAAAGGTTTGTCCTTTTTATTAGCTACAATTTTCATTTATAGGATATTTCTCTAAAACTAATATGTATATTTGTAAAAAAATCAAAAACTACGAAAATATCACTTTTTATTTAAATTCAAAGTTCGCAACCTGTAAATAATTTGTTAAGACTTTGAAAAAATGAGGAGGGAATTTTCTTACCCGGAGAAAAAAATTGTCGCAATATGGAGTAATAACGCAAATTATGAAAAGTAGTTTCTTCGCAGACTTACCTGCAGAACTTGATGGTGCAAACATTGATTGTTCTGATGAAAATGCACTTTGGCACCAATCAAGAGCTGCCAGTCAAACTTTTTGTTAGTTGTTTGCACCTAAACAATTACCCCCAATGGGTTTCGAGAGTACTAAAATGACGTTTCTTCACTCGAAATTTTGACATGTTTGACAGCCTGCCAGTCAACTTTGGCACTACCAAAAAGCTGCCAGTCAAACTTTTTGTTAGTTCTTAGCATTCAAATAACCATCCCCCGTGGGTTTCAACAGTACTAAAATGACGTTTTTTTACTCGAATTTTTGACCAGTTTAACGATAAATTGTTGCAAAATGCACCAACAGCCGTTAGCCAGTCAACGAGTTTCGAAATGTTGACTATGAAAACAAAAGAATCTGAAATTTTCGTGAGTACTAAAATGACGTCCATAGAATTGTCGCGAGCTCCCGGACTAAAACGCTTGGTTAACGTATACCGACCTGTTATCCGATACCAGCATCTCGGGGGCGCCCCAGCGGTTCAAGACATTATCCTTAAAAGCTTTGATAATGTTCTCTGTGTTCGCCCTCCTCATAGGTGCCATCTCTACCCACTTTGTGTAGAGGTCCTCAAAGACTACCAAATACTCAAAGGCTAAAGTCGTCTTTGGCCATCGACCCATTACGTCGGTGGCCACCACGGTCCATGGCTGTTGCACGATCCTACGGCCCATTAAGCCCGCCGCAGGTCTTTTGTCTGCTTTGATCCTTTGGCAGACGTCACACGATCGCACCCCGACTGAAATGTCGCGGTACATGCCTGACCAGTAGTATCGAACCGAGGCTCTTAGGTATGTCTTATTGATCCCCAAGTGCGCAGCTTGCGGATCGTCATGAACTTCATCGAAGACTTCTTGCCTCCTCTCGGTCGGGACTACCAACTTCCATGCATCTAAATCCTCGATTACCGGATCTACTAGCAGATTTGGACGGTATCGATACAGCATTCTGCCATCGACCTTCCACCCATGGAACTTCCTTGGGTTTTCAACCACTTCGCGCAGTCGATTGCGGTACCATTCATCTTCCCCCGGCTTCATGGCTGCTACGGGAATTGCTACTTCCTCCTCATGCATCCGAGAAAGGGCATCCGGCACATGGTGCAAAACTCCTTTCCGGTGTACGACATCAAAATCGTACTTGAGGAGGTCAAGTGCCCATCGCACCAATCGACTGGTTGGGTTATGAAGGCTGTGTAGCCATCGCAACGAACTGTGGTCCGTGATCACTGGAAAGTGAAACTCCTCAAGGTAGTGACGGAATTTCCTGACCGACCAAATCACGGCTATGCACTCCTTTTCTGTAACCGAGTATTTCCTTTCCGCGTCCAACATCGTTCTACTCGCGAACGCGATCACCCTCTCTGCGTCGTATTGGGTTTGCGTCAAGACCGTTCCGAGACCAAAATCGCACGCTTTGGTCTGGAGAACAAACGGCATCTCAAAATCCGGGTATGTCATTATCGGTGCAGTCGCAATCTGTTCCTTGAGCTTTACGAACGAGACTTGTTCGTTTCGTCATCCCCTGGGGACGTTTGTTCGTAACGATTTGTTGAGCGGTTCTGCGTATGTCGCGAAGTCGGGTATAAAGCGACGATACCACGACGCTATTCCCAAGAACCTTCTCAACTGCTTGACTGTTTTCGGGGCGGGATACTTGAAAAGTGGCTTGATTTTTTCTGGGTCGACCTGAAGATCATCCCTACTAACGAGGAATCCGAGATAACGAACGGTCAGTCTCCCGGATTCGCATTTCTTTGGGTTGATCGACAATCTGGCCCCTGTGGTCGGTCTACGACTCAAGCAATCCATTCCTGATGACTTTGGTCAGTCTCATTTACAATGACGATGTAATCGAGATACGCGTAGACATTAGGTTCCATGTCCGGCCGTATGAGGGAGTCTACCCCGCTATCGATTAGCGCGAGGACCTTAGGGGTATTACCAATTCGGGCAGTCATAAAGACTCGCAAGGTAAGCCCTTTTTCCTCCTTCGGAGGTTTTTTTACCTCCCATCGCAGCGACAACGACGCCTACTTCCGGTGATACTACCGGCGGTTCGTTAGATTTCATAAGGACTAGTATCACTTGATTCTCTTCTGGCACCCGCCTGTCGTCCTGTGGGGTCAATCCGGGACTGGGAGAAAAGTTGACCCTTACTTTTTCTTCCTTTGTCTGTTTCCTGGACAGTTCGTACTCTTTGGTGGTCACTTCATCTCTGCTACACCGACGACAATAATTTCGTCTTCGGTCTCGCGGGTAACCCCTCTGAAAGTTACCCTTTTGCCGGCAATTCCAGCATTCTACTTCCGAGTTATCCTCCTGCTTTCTCGAGTTGGATGGCTCCGGATCAGTTCTCGGAGAAGGTTCCGACTTTCGATCCGCTGATTTCGCTGTGTTTCTGGTGTTCCAGGGGCCCTTTCTACTATTCTTTTTTGTTTCCTCAGACTTTGACTGGTTCGACAGTGCACCTTTGCTCGCGCTCGCAGTCAATTCACGCTTTTCGTTTCCTAAAGCGGCAATAAGCGCTTGGATCCATTGCGATAACTCAGACATATTTTTGGTGGCGAATGTCGTGGCGATAGCGACCACTGTTTTATTCTTTTTCGATTGTGTCCTTTTTTCCCTACATGCGTACTCTGGAATCAGGGACTTTTTCGGGGGCGGAGGAGCCAAGTCTTCCCCTAACGTTGCTATTAGGTGCTCGTATTTCGCAGCTAGGACCGCCAGCCCGTTATAATCTGTAAATTCGTAACGTCTAATGGCCCTTTTGAAGTCGGACCTGAGATTCGCGTAAACCCGGTTCATCTGTATCTCGAGATCGATCGGCCTAGTCGAGAGTTGATACAACCCGTACATGCAGGTTAGGTAATCTTCCACCGGTTTCTCCTGGCCTTGCCTGCGCGAGAGGATCTGCTCTTCCAACCTTTCTTGGTAGAAAGCGTCCCCAAAGCAGGCTAGAAAGTGCCGTTAGCACTGATCCCAAGTGTTCCACCTGAGTCGGTTCTGACGGAACATGTGCCTTGTGATATCCTTCAATAGAAAGGGCATCGCGACCTTGTCTGGGAGGAAAGAAACAGCTCTGCCTTCCTCTACCCTCCAGAGGAAATTGTCCACACTTGAGCCCTGTTGTCCGCTAAAACTGACCTTTCACCCTTCTACGATCCTGGTCACGTCTCTTTGTTTCACAAGGGTTCTCGTGGGCCCTCATCCTCACCCCTGCGCATAACCGTGACCCGTAGCGGTTTCCGGACCAAATTCCCGCGAATCTCCCAGCCCAAACGTGTACATCTGTGCGTAACTCCCGCATCTTGGGTTCTCTTCCCCAACAGATGGGTACCAACTCTCCGCTATGCTACTTCGACTAGTGTCCTGCCTCCATGGATACTAATGCGGACCTTCCCGAAATTGCGCTGTCGTTGCAGCGTATCGGCTTGCCATGCCCGGCGCAGGATCAAAACTCTTGTTCTGATATCGTCTTGGAGGGGTAGCCCTCCCAAGCCTGCGGAGCATGGTCGATACCTAAACTCTCCCGGTTCCGCAAAATCCTGTGGAACGTATTCACCACACCTTCCCGACTCGCTTCCTGGTTGTGTCATTCATCCCTGTTCAGCCCCTCCCCCTGGCTAAAGTCGGGTTTGAGTGAGGGAAAAGGCTCATGGCTGGATAGTGATGGGCAACAGGATCTATTCGGGACCCTTCATGTGTCCGTGGTATGTATTCGCGGCGATCCATGGGAGCTTATGCGTGCGGCTGTGGCATAGAGTACTGCACCGGGTATCGATAGCCTTCCGCTTCCGTTGTGCGACCCCAGTGCTCTGTGTCGTGACACTGTGGCCTCACATTCTTCGGAATATCCTGGTTCCACGCCTGTGGGTAATCAGGTGGGCGTGAATCTCTCATTGTCGCCGTTGTAAAAATCGGTAGCGACGTCGTTATTAACGGTGCACAAGTTAATGCGCTAACGGTCTGTGGGTAGTAAGTCGCGTGACCAATAGGTCCCCCTACCCACGATCTCGAGTGACTGGCTCTTGACTGCGAATATCGTGGTCGATATTCGGTACTGCTGTGGCACTGCGCTTCCTGGCGTTGCTACATGAAGGAATTGTGGGGTTAAGGACAACCGTTCCCCCCCCCCCCCTTGTATACTGTCAGGCCACCACGGTGACCTATATTCACGTTCGCGAATCGTGGGTTCTCCGCGATCACGCTCTCTGTGTTCCATCCATCCATAGCGTCTGCGGGAGAATGCCGCGTTGCAACGACGCCACCCCAACTCCTCATGTCTCTGGTGGAAGGTGGGGTGAACACGGACGATCCCGCACTACTTGACATCTGGTCTCCCCACCACCGAGGCCAAAGTCGGTGCCCATGGTGGTTCGTTTCGAACATTGAGAACGGTTGGTGGAACCCGATTCGGTGCCTGATACCTTTCTCAGGACCCGCTACTGTCTGATTGGTACGGCCTCCGGGTACCAGGGTACGGCCTGGTTACCCCATCGACGCGCGAAGTATCGCCCTAATCGTGTTCGCAATACCTCGTCGACCCCAGTCGAGTTTAAACATAATTCCCTCATTGTCGCTCAGAGAGCCTCTCCGGCCAAATCGTTTGCCCAATCTGGTAGCTGGGCCATTATTCTGCCTACTGTCAATGCTCCGAAGAAAATTCGCGTAGGAAGTTTTTCCTGTTAGCGAGATTCCTTTTCCCGTGAAGTCTGACCTGAAAACGAAAATCTGAGAAACCGTATTTGGTTTGTCGTGTCGTTTTCTTTATTGACGGTTTCACACCACAAGGGAAATCTTTTGTAGGTTAGGATTCGATTTCCGTCACAAAAACAACCTAGGCTATCTTGTTTTGACCGTTGTTGGGGACCATCTAGGGAATTTTACCAAATAGAATAAATTTTCCCTCAGATTTAGGGTCCAAATCTCGCTACGACTCACTGGTAGGGGATAGTTCAGGTTTATTATTGCCGAAAAAATTCAAGCAAAAGCAAACAGAAGCCAGAGCTAAGTATTAAAAAAAATAAAAAAATTAAGCCATATGCCAAACTGCAAAGGATTCTAAGGATACCTATCTACTGTATCTATTGTGCATATCGATTTCTGCTATTTGAAAAGCATCAACTCGTCGAGGTACTTGTAACAACGTGAGCCGCGATCTTCGCTAGTAAAGACGCAAGTCGAGCGCTCTATAGGAAGTATATACAAATTTCTATATACTTAGTATAGAGTGCACGAGTTGCGCCTTTACTAGCAGAGATTGCCGCTCACGTTGTTACAAGCGGCCATGACGAATTGATGCTTTTCACGTAGGAGCAGTCGATATGCCAAACTGTAAAATATTCCAATGGTATCTATCTACCGTATTGTCTCTGTTGCACCCGAGAAACTCCAGGTCCCCTAGCCTCTTTCTCACTTCATGACAGCCCTTTATGTTGGGCGCCAAATTTGTAACGATATTTCCCAAATTAAATACCAACCTGGCCAGGGGATGGCCCAGGACTGGGATACCGTTGACAATAGTTTTGCGGTTTTTATACTTACTGTTGCCCCTCTCGTCCTCACGGCACTCTGGGATTCCGGAGACTGCGGATCTCGCCCTTTAGACCCGCAGACAACCCACGAAGCTCGTTGTTTTCCGCTTTTTTTTACAGGCACCAGGCAGAATCCTTCGGCCCGAGCTTCTCAGGTCTGTCCCTGCCGCTTTGACTGTCGGCCAGCTCACTAACGATGCACGGGGGAGGGAGTGGGAAAATCAATAGAGGAAGAGAGAGAAAGAGAGAGAGAGAGAGAGAGAACTCCCTGGAGTGTTCAAAAGACTTATCACATTGCTTTTAGGCTATGAATAGAATTTACACTTTATTTAAACAAATCAGCCCGAGAACAAACACTTTTGGACTATTTAGCCCCAGAGACAGTGTATCATAAATAATTTTTTTGAGGAACCCAGGACTGTTACCAAAATGGCGGCCCAAGACGCTTACGCTTTTCCCATAACACCTGGCGGCGTTCTGTACTCGTGCCCCCGCCAGATTCCTCGTGAGACACTCGACCTGTCCAAACTAGAGTCGGCAATTCCTACACTGCCCGGTAAAAGTTCGTGAATCTCAGAATGCGGCACTTAATCATTCTTCCGATCGCCAAGCCAGGAACTCAGTGACAGGAAATCATCTGCTTGCCCGTCTTCTTTCCTTTTCCACTGGAACCCTCGTGACTCTTCGTTCTACCCACTTTGATTGGCTGTGGGGCACGAACTAGGTCCAGCGCGTGCACTCCACCAATCCGCGTCCCGTTTTGGCTGCTGCCGACCCGATTGGGCTCGACCATTGGATGATCGAGACTCCCACTGGCCGGCGGGAATGTGGCTGGACGTCACAACGTTTACGGCCCCCAGATGATGCCCTCGGTGGACTATGGTCGAAACATTAGAAAACGAGCCTACCCTCTTGCTGCCGTTGGTTCCGTGCCAGGTTGCCAACTTCTCGCCTCTCAGTGTCGTCTGCTTGTTGACAACCTGTCTGTGTCTCCCAGATCATTTGAGCCTGGTACCTCTCCGGTGCCACGGCACCTCCACAGGAACAATTCCAAGGATCTGGCCTTCCTCGTCGAACTGGTGTGCCTCTTTGTCTGGCCTCCGTCAACTAACCTCAGGTTCGCTGCCAATTGTATTTTCCTAACCTAAACTTGGGTTCCTCGAGACTCAATATAAAATAAAAATATTATAATAAATGAAACTTCCTTACATTTCAGTCCTTAACTTAAGCTGGGATTCCGGGCTTGACAGACACTTTTCTTCCGCGTTCGCCTCGTTTCGGGGTTAGGTTCGGCTTCGGCAAAATCCCGGAAAATCGTTCACAGAACGTGTGTTTTGGGAAAACCACGTTACAAGGTATATCTTTTTCGAAGAATTATAATCTGGGCGAATAGGTGAAATGTCTAGGCCTAGATGTTCTAAAGAATTTATGAAATAAAATTATAGTATTGAAGTTGACATCTATTTCTCATTCTTTATTTCCCCAAATTATCTGCGTGAAAATTGTCAGAAATCACAATTTTATTGTTGTTTTTATGTAATTAATTTTATATAAACATTGAATAATAAGTTTCATATAATTAAAAGTTATAATATTTACTTCCTTATTCATATTACATTCAATATTTAATTTAAAATCGAATTATAGTTAATATAATATCATCAAATTCTGGATATTTTTTATAACTTTATTAATAATTTTTTCATGAAGGAGTAATAAGATTAACTTCAATAAGTCGGCTAATGACAAATTTTTGTCATAAGTTACCGCAGTCGGTAAAGTTGAACACTGTAAAACGTAAAAAATAAAAAAATTAGAAATCAAACACTTTCAAAACAACTTCTTACATTCTTTATGCAACTTTGATTCCGTTTAGCATCTTCTACTACATTAATCTTATTATTTAATTTAACACATTTGCATTTTCTAATCTTTACTTCTATTTTTAAACTTCGCGCTCAAATTGCTATTCAGAGGTGCACGTAAATTCGCCTTGGTTGATAGGAATTGTGTTTCTTTAAATTTCTGTCGCTGAAAATAAAATTATTGCATTAACTCCGGCGTCTTCTAACTCGAAATTTAACGCAGATTCATAATTGCAGCAATTTAAATGTATTTTCTGCTCTTCTTATTCATTTTTTGCCAAATGTCGGAGAGATGACGAAAAGGCTTCGGGAAAGTGACGGTACTCCCTCAGTTTTCCGTTCACGAGTTACGCTAAGGTGGTAACGGGCCGCCATATTGCATATGTCGTTTGCTGTGATCAGCTGTGATTTTGGGTGACTATTTGCAATTTGCATCCAACGTGGATGAAAAATGAAGTGGAGAAGGAGTTTCACTGATAAGCGGAATTGTGCTGTCCTGAGTTATAAAATGCTGTAAAAATTATTTTAATATAATGATGAATTGATATAATTAAATCAGTTTAATATAAAATCTGCTTTTCATGACACTTTATAGTCTTTTATTCATAGAGCACACTTGCATGAAGAAGTTTTTTGAAAAAATAGTTTATTTGTCATATGAGAATCCGACCCGGAGGGAAAATTGCCCGAAAAACGTATATATCGAGGCAGAACGTGAGGCGAGAACTCTGGTATGAACATGGACTTAAGGAGGATCGATAATTATAGACTTTCTATACTTTTTGACTAAATTAAAAATATTATGTACTTCATCACCCTGCAAAGTTTCAGCTAGGGTTATTGCACTATTGTTCAATATATTTGTTCATAAAGTTGCTGGATTTTACATGGAGTCTTATGACGGCATGTCAGACTTGCGGCACATAATGAATTTTAGTGGTTAAGATATCTACACAATCTTGCGAGAAAACATAGAATATAAAATTTAAAAAAAAAATTGAGATGGCTTTTTTACGACCCTCCCTTTAAAATATACTCGTTGAGTTTGTGGCTTTGTGATCAGCAAATGATGAAACAGTTGTTTTACATCAGTCGTTTCGGCCTCGTGTACTTTATTCTATAATATTATTAAATTACATTGTAAATTTGGTGTACTTTGGTACGGTTTCCCTACATATCTTTTGTACTTATTTTAATAGAGTATTTTCTAGGAAAAGCATTCTCAAGTGACATGTGTTCGTGCGACGTAAACAAGAGGACCGATTTTTTTGGTCGAGGGCTATGTTGCTATGAGGACTGAGAGTAAAGAATGTTTCAATACTTGAGCGTGGTGGTATGTACCGTCTGTGAGAAATCACATTTGGGTTGTGCTGTGTGATGGAGATCGTATCTCCGTATGCAGCAGAGATGCATTATTTCAAATTCAAAAGCAAAATTGTTAATTTTTTAATTTGGTTGCGCAGTTTTTTCTGTTTTTTGTTTTTTTCTGGTTTGTCCGATATTCAATAAGTGTTATGCCTCTATTTTTAGGCACTAGTGCAATATATGTCGCAGGTTAGTACCTTCGGTTTTATAATTTTAATTCCTCTTTTTCTCTGAAGTTCACGGTTTTTATATATTTTTTGTTCCTTTATCTTTTATATTTTAAAAATAAAAAATAAATTTTTTTTAAAAATTCAAATGAAACATTATCTGTACAGAAACATTTAAGGTTACATAAATTCAATTGACTCTATCTGCATTTATGGGAAGCAAAACGTAACAATTTTATATCTTGATCCTAACATATTTGTCAATCTACAATCATGAACTTCAACAACTTGAGGTACTAAGTTTAGCTCATGAAGTTGAGAAAAAAAAAGGGGAGAAGGATATTCTCACTGTATATCACTATTACAATTTTCAATTTTAAGTTATTACTCTAGAAAATACTCTATTAAAATAAGTATAAAAGATATGTAGGGAAACCGTACCAAAGTACACCAAATTTACCATGTAATTTAATAATATTATAGAATAAAGCACTGAAGAAGGCCCATATACGAGGCCGAAACGTCTGATGTAAAACAACTGTTTCATCATTTACTGACCCCAAAGCGAAATTAACGTACTTGTATTAAAATAAAGAGAGCTTTCTCAGTCTCGATGGCTGCATGAATTCCCGTCGTAGCGGCTGAGAAGCAGTCCTCAGCAACGTCGCATTGACTAGCTCTACGAGTATAGCTGGACGGGCCAGAAGAGCAAGAAGAGAAAGGGAGACAGCGCGATGTCGATAGAGAAAGACACACTATAGAAAGAAAAACCAATTAAATGGAATACATAAAAAAATTATAGATGAATTATTTCCCTGAATTGTGACGTGGACACGGGATATTCTGACTTATTTAAATTCGAATACACTTGTATTTTCAAAAATTGTTGCATTAATTATTTTTCAGTAATTTCAAAAATAGAATGAAAGTAATGCAAAACATGTAGCATATAAAATTAATCCCGTTTCATTGAAATAATTTATTTACATAAGTAATTTTTTTTCCATTAACTGTGATCCAGAATAAATCGAAAATATCAATTTAAGAGATCAAGAATCATTTTTGTAGTGAAGATAAATAATTTACATGTTATGAAGGTTATCGAGTGGACATTCAATAAACACAGAAAAATAAATTTTAAAATTATTTTTAAAATATGTAGAGTGGAAATAAAAATTTTTTTTAAATATTCAAAGATTATTTTTTTTCGTACTCTATTTGACTGTGCTTCCAGATTTTCGATTATGTTTTATTTAATTAACACTTTTAAAAATGGGTTTCCGAGTGGACATTGTTATAAATCGTACGATACATAATTTGCAGAAATTTTTTGAAGTGGCGAACAATAAACATTTTTCTGCTTATACGAGCACTTGCATAGGACTAAAAGTAATGAGTTTTTGATTTTTAAAATTTTTTAAAATGATTTATTCCAAATTCTAACCTAAAATATGAGTGTTACCGAGTGGGCATAAAAGTTCATGAATTTTTAGATTCTTTAACATAATACAAATGACTTGCATGAGTGTCAATCTTTTATAAAATTTTGCTGTCATTATTTCGCAATTTTAGTTTGTGAATCTGTACTTGGGGACAGGTTACCGAGAGTGGAAATTTTAGGTATATTTTAATTTCCCATTCCTAAACAAAGGCACCTAAAATTTTGAAACTTCACCAAAAATAGCTTCGATATACGTATTTTATCTCAGTGGTTTAAAATATATATATATATATTAAATAATGAAAATGTGTAAAAATGTCGGGACTTGAATTTTACAGCTTTTTGGCGACTCTTTTCAAATTGTCTATAGTACTAATTACATACATCATGTAATATAAAATTCTTATTTTAGTTATTGTAATTTGTCCACAAGTTGCGTTACGACACGTGTACAGGTTGTTACTCTTGGACCATTTCCGACATTCTGCCCAAGTAATATTGTGATTCCTTGTGTTCCTCCATTTTCATAAACTTTTTGAAGTTGTTCCAAAGAAATTCCTGCTGTCGCTAATTTTTTAATCATACCAGCAGAGATTCCTACACATTTAGACATTTCTTCAAGTTCTCCTTTCTTTGATTGTAAAACTTTTAAAGTATTTTTTATGTTGCTGATTTCCAGAGTTTTCTTTTGTTTGAGTCTGAAAGAATGTACCGTTATAGCTTTGTTCAGCAAGTCTTCAAAAGTGATATTAATTTCCTTATGAAGTGTAAAACGCTCCAAAATTGCAACATCAACGAGAGCATTATGACTTCCATCCTGTGATCCTAGAAAATCTTCTGCTAACATGGCCTGTTTAAAACTTTTTTAAAATGATTTTCTTTCTAAATATTCAAAGTGTCTGCAAATCTGTAAACAATTCTGTAAACAAAGTAGTAGAAGAATTAAACAAATCTGTAAACAAACTAGTAGAAGAATTAAACATGTTGAGTTATTTTATGTATAGATAAAATAACTCAACATGTTTAATTCTTCTACTAGTCTTAAAATACTAGGGAAGTCAAAAAAGAACCCATTATGTGCAACCAATATAACGGTTGGGCTTATTGTCTTTAAAACTTCTATAAAATCTGCCACAGCAGTTCTCGGTGGCTTAATCGGTACAGAACAAGATTAGAAGAACATCTACTTATCGCGAATTTCGAGACCTGTTATAACCCTTGTGAAAAAGTATACCAACTTTATACCACTTTTAGACCAGAAATATACCAAGCTGGGTCTAAAAGTCGTATACACTGTTTAGTTTATACCTGCAGTACTTTTAGACTAATGAAATAGAGCCTAATTCCTATGACTAATCTATGGATCTATATCTTTCTCATTCTATCCTTCTTCCGCAATAAACTTTCTCACTCAGGTGACATT
>JBAGKK010458963.1:0-17446 GCA_037177015.1 Euceroptres primus
CCCCCCCCCCCACTCATTCTGGGACCTCTATCATCTCTAAATACATTGAATCTCTCATTGTCCAGAAATTATTATGAGTATATTTCTGGCTTAAGCCAGGTTTCGGTAAAAATAAATATATTGTAAGATAAGATTTCATCGGAAGTTAACAAAGTTTGAAATTTGGTATTCAAGCCGCTAACATTCTGATAATATAGTGTTAATTCTTTTTTACTATTATAAACCTTTGTATTTATTATTGTCGACCTATCTGCTTCGTCTGATTCTTTACGGTAATCACTGGGACTCCGTTTCTGTGAATGAGCTTCAGATTCATTTCGCCATTGGCCTTCCGATCGTTGAGAATTTGCTTGGTTTCTTGGTACAGAAGAAGTTACATTGGAGTTCGGTCTCTTGATACTCTTATCTCCCGAGGTATACCTTGATCCTCCTGTGAGTTGTGCTCCTCGATAAACGTCCGAAGTATCCCATCTGCTATTTTCTCTCGCTAGAACATTATTTTTATTGGTCTTGGTGCAGCGTTAACACTAAAGCGCTTTTCTATGCGCGATATCTTAATATGTTTTTCAAGATTAACAGATGTTAGTTTGGTTAACATCTCAAGGGTCAATTTCAAGTCACTAGAGTTACTCGTCGTAGAATCTGGTTCAGAAACATTGAAAAAGATTAAGTTTTTCTTACATATTTCTCGCCGTTCCATCTCAGCCAAGCAAGTCCTAGTGCAATTTGCATCATGATTTCCAACTGCTGTTGTTTGCTCAAATTTATTCTCAAGTGAGATAACTTTTTCTTCCCGAAACTGTAGACGCAAATCAAGGTCATCAACTTTCGAGTCCACAGAAGAGGATAAGTCATTGATAGATTTATCCGTTTCATCAATTCGCAAGTTCGTTTCAATGATTTTTTCAGAGAGCACTTGAACTTTATTCGACATCGAATCAACCGAGGACTGGACTTTTACAAGATCCTGGTGCATTGTGGCACTATGTTTTACCATAGCAGGATCTACGATCTCCTTCACTGACCTTTTTATGATCTCAAGATCAAAATTTATTGTCTCCCTGTTGGGACCAATAGAAGAATTTTGCCTAGACCCACAGCACTTTAAAAACCTGCCATCTGGTTTTTTGATCAATTTTTCGGCGCACTCAGCATGGTATTTAGTATCACATCCTGGACAAGATACAATGTCACTGTCAGAATTGAACAACTGCTTGCAGTGACCATAGGCACAAGCATTATTATGTGGCACAAACAACGAGAGACCACTTGCCGGATCTAAAGTGTTATTTTGCGACATATTTACTATTTGTTTACCGTTTGTAAGATTTTGGCCAGACCGTGTCCGGGTCGATGTTTTCGTGGCCGACAGTACAACTACAACAAGTTGAACTATAACAAAGATATTATTGACGACTCACACCAGTAAAAGTGAGGTTATGTTCGGAGCTGCATGAAAAACTTTAAACCGATGGAAAAACTAAGAATTCAAACATTATTTTCACAGAATCCGATTTCAGCACTTTTAAAATACAAGTCAACCACTTTGCAACTCTCATAAGCAACATCTACAGTAAAAACAAGTAACTTCCTAGAGAGCGATTATGCACACGTGCTCACAATTCAAGCTCAACAAAAAGACGATATAAAACCTAAAATATCATACGGTTTCCAGATATCTCTCGGAACCACCCCTATAATCGACAAGTCTTTGAATTATTTTTTGACGTTTTTCTAAATACAATTTTTAGATAAATTTCAGAGATGGCGATTTTCAAAACAATAAAGTCCCAAAAAGTTTTTCAATTTAATTTTTAACTCTTGTTACCGCTTTCCGACATCTTCTCGAGTCAACCCTATTATGCACAAGTTTTCAAATTTGATCTAAGCGTCGTTTCGAAAAGAAGTTGTGGATGCATAACAGAGATGATAATTTTCAAAATACCAAAGTCGCAAAAAATTTTGAATGATAATTCTAACTACCGAAATCGCTTCCAAAAATCACTCTGATACACCCTTCTTATCTACAAGATGTCAAAAACAATTTTTTACAAAAGTTATAAACAAAGGGCATAGCAGGATAAGCATGGATAAGCTACCCCCGCCTGGATCTGGTTGAGATTTTTACAGCAAGTTGCCATTGGTGGAAGATTAAATTTCCCAAAAGATTATATAAAAGAAAATTTATGGGAGTTATGGGGGCATGAACAAACTCGTTGTTTGTGCAATTTTTTAAAGTTTGAGGTACTTTTTTTTGGAAATTTGTTTCAATTTGTTTGCCAGTAATATTCCGGAGCAGTACATTGACATTCTATGAAAAATGTGATTGTTGTAAACAAAGGAAATGAACAAATTTGCTGTTTGTGCAATTTTTTAAAGCTTGAGGTACTTTTTTTGGCCCTTCCTAGGGATCACAAGAACTTGCAGCTGATGGGAGGGCTTAAGGGTCTAATCGGACGGGGGACCTGGGGGAGGTGAACCAGAAGAGTTGTATCGCGGGATTTGACTGCTCTGAGGAACTGAAGGTCTTTCGTCTGCGGGATCTGAACAAAGGAGTGATCCTTCCAAGGACTCTGGCAAAGCTTCTTGGAATATCGAGGGCGCGAGTACTCCTGTCCCCAAGCCACGATGTTTTCGCCGTGTCAGGGCTGAATAGTACCAGGGTGACCAAATCCTTGCTACCCCAGCGCATCCTTCTGAATCGAGAGGGATGCGGCGGGCTTCGTAAGGACGTGCTACCAACGGAGACCTTGGGACACCAGGTCGCATCCCGAGTAACTTAGACCTTCCCCCTGCATGCAGGGGGTGACTCTTTAGTTGCTTAGCTACTCATGGGTTCAAAATGAAAGACTCTTTTAAAAAACCAATTCAGGAAGGCCCTGCCTCAGGAACTTCCGATAACCCTCCGCCAAATGAAAGTGGCTCCTCTAGGGACGCTCAACCGGCGGCGGAGAAGCAGACTAATAGGGACCTTGATGTTTCTATGGTCGAGGAGATGCTCACTGGGCTCTCGGTGGAAACCGCGCTTCATGCTGCAGTAACAAAATTGAAGCAGCAGCTGTAGCGGAAAGGGGATATGTGGTGGGCACTTTCTTGAATATAGAGGGGGCTTTTAGCAATACCCCTCTAGAATTCATCTGTCGAGAAGCCTCAAGATGTAGGGTGCCGAGCCAACTGGTTCGCTGGATTGACAGCATGCTGCGATTGAGGCAACTCGAGGCTAGGTGGGGTGATGGCTGCGTGGAGGGGGTCGCGCCGCAAGGGGTGCCCACAAGGGGGGGGGGGTTTATCGCCCTTCCTGTGGTGCACGGTGGTGGTTGGCTTTATACGTAAGCTTAATGCCGAGGGGTTCTATACCCAAGGCTATGCAGATGATTTTGTGATCCTCGTCAGAGGCGCTCATCTGGATACGTTGATGGGCCTTACAAAATCAGCACTGCGTATTGTAGAGCTCTGGTTCGATAGCTCAGGGCTCGCAGTGAATCTGAAGAAGACCAGTTTGGCCATCTTTAATAGGAAATATTAGACTCCGAAGGTCAACGCTCCTGCTTCCCACGGAAGGAAGCTGACGATATCAGATTCGGTCAGGTATCTGGGAGTCATTCTGGATGGCAGTCTAAACTGGGGGAAGCACCTTGAAGCGGAGAGCAGGAGTTATGTGAAAACCTATTGGATATGCAGAAGGACCTTTGGGATAATGTGGGGCTTGGGGCCCAAGATGACATCTTAGCTCTATTCGGCCGTGCTTAAGGCCAGGTTCTTAAATGCAGCGGCGGTCTGGTGGACACGAGCCAGGCTTAAGACCGCGCAAGACAAACAGTGTCGCATTCAAGCAATGGTGTTTAGAGGACTGACTGGAGCAATGAGGACGACGCCCACCGCGGCAGTCGGCTTAATGCTTTGTGAAGAACCCTTACATAATGCAATTACCGCCGGGGCGGCTGAGGCAATGGGCCGTTTGGCAAGGGTTAATAGGTGGACCTGGGGGACTGAACACACCAGGCTCCCAGAAGACATCAAAAAGCTGTTGATTTTTGGAACGAGGCAGGATAAAGGTATTAAACGCTTCAATTTCACCAAAGCTTTTCGAGTCATCATCCCGAACAGGGAGGTATGGAGAGCAGGTGATAACCCTTTTCTCCAAGGGGACATCTGTCATACAGATGGGTCCAAAGGGGAAAGAGGGACGGAAGCGGGCATCTTTGACAGTGCAGGAAGGTGAAGGCTAGAGATTCCACTAGGACGAAATGCAACAGTCTTTCAGGCGGAGGTCCTGGCTGTACTCCGCTGCGCTGAGACACTTATAGAAAAGAAAGAAATAACATGACCCTAACATGGGACTCCAAGTATACAGGGGTCAAGGGTAACGAAAAACGAGGTTAGCTAAACGAGGTTCAGCCAAAGGATACATTGGACCAAAACCGGTACTAGGCCTAGCGCCATGCTGCATAGGTACGGCTATTAAAAATTAGGTCTCGACAAAACACCAGGAATATTGGATAAGCACTAGGGGTTGCCGACAGCAAAGTTCACCCTGGGCGACACGTACAGGACGGGCCAGGTAGATCCTGAAGCTTACCAAGAAAGACCTAAGAATAATGGTGTAGATGCTCACTGGGCACAACCATTTAAATTACCATAGGTATAAATTGAAGTTGAGCCTTACTACCGAATGCAGGAGTTGTGGTAGGGACAACGAAACAGCTCTGCATGTTTTATGCCAGTGCCCAGCGCTTGCTGGGCCTTGGCTACAGACACTCGGTATTTCTATCATAAAAATCTGAAGAGCTAACAACACACACAGTGGGAGACATACTGGGCTTCATTAAGAGGTCCGGAGTCGACCACTAGATGGCATCATATTAAGGCATACTGGTGCCCGGAATACCTGACTCAGGTCGTAGGTACTCAGGATCCCCTACGGAACTCGAGGAACTAGCAAAGCGAATAGTGGAAGATCATTGGGCTTCATTATGAGAGCTGGGGCCGTTCACTAGGAGCAGACTGTTAAGGGTATGGCACAATGGGTTGAAAAAAATGCCTGAGCGCCAAGGGGGTACTCACCGTGCTCCCTGCCCGACTATATAAATACAAATACAAATACAAATACAATACTTTTTTTTGGAAATTTGTTTCAATTGGTTTACCAGTGATATTCCGGAGCAGTACATCGACATTTGATGAAAAATGTGATTGTTATAAACAAAAGGCATGAAAAAATTCGCTGATTATGCAATTTTTTAAAGTTTGAGGTACTTTTTTTGAAATTTGTTTCAATTTGTTTTCGAGTGATATTCCAAAGCAAAACATTGACATTTTATGAAAAATGTGATTGCTATAAACAAATGACATAAACAAATTCGCTGTTAATGAAATTTTTTAAAGTTCAAGGTACTTTTTTAAAAAAGTTTTAATCTTTTTGCTATAGTTATTGCAAGACAGTATAGTGTCTTTTCATTACAAACGTTATTGCTATAAACAAATTCGCAGCGAATTTATTTATGCCATTTATTTAGCACAAACACACTTTTCATAAAATGTCAATGTACTGCTCCGGAATATCACTGGCAAACCAATTGAAACAAATTTCCAAAAAAAAGTATCTCAAACTTAAAAAAATTGCACAAACAGCGAATTTGTTTATAACAATCACATTTTTCATAAAATTTCAATATGCTGCTCCGGATTATTACTGACAAACCAATTTAAACAAATTTTTAAAAGCTCAAACTTTCCAAAATTGATTAAACTCTGCATTTGTTTATATTATTTGTTTATTACAATGATAAATATACGTCCATTTATTTTTATAATGCTGGTACATGACTTCAAATTGAAATACAGATAAAAGTCACTTTATAAACATTCGAAATCATTACAAAATCTCAGACTGCTGTTTATAACAATACAATTGTTATTAAGAACTTATTAATTTATTATAAACTCTCATTAGTATTTTTCGAATCTATATTTATCAACTACACATTAATGTCATTCAAACTGAACCTTTTTTTGCATTGTTAATGCACCGGAAACTTCAAAATTTTAATTTTTGGGAAGTTTATACTTAAATAGAAAAAATTTATCAACGTTTTTTAAAAATCGGCTCTCACAGATCTCTTAGGAATTTATTTAGCTTTCTTCAAAAAAACTTTAGGATCGGTTGAAAATATAAGCTGGAATATTATTTTGATCATTTTGTCATCCAATGTGCATTGATCAGCGCAGTGGCAGCACGCTACACACCGCACGTGACGAGCTCAAGATCTGCATTTTTTTAACTACATAATACCCCTCCGATCGTTTTAAAACTCGGACATGTTATTCTAGAGTATACAGAGATCGTTTAAGGAGAAAATGGCGATAGTGCATCAAGTGTATTCCACAAAAAAATTCAAAAATCTTTGAAAATTTTTTTATCCGTATTTTTTGAAAAAAAATTCTGTAATTTCTTTATAAGACTTTTATTTTGCATCGAAACCCATAATATATAGTTTTTTGATCAAAATAGGTTCAGCCATACTCGAGAAAAAAATTATTTTCGATTTTTCTTCTTACCCCCATAAATGTCATAAAGAATTTGTTTCAGATATAATCTTTTGGGAAATTTAATCTCCTAAAAATGACAACTTGCTGTAAAAATCTCAACCAGATCCAGGCAGGGGCATCTTATCCATGCTTATCCTGTTATGCCCTTTGATGGTTATTTCCTCTGTTATCTCGAGACTAGATAGGACTAAGCGATCGACCTCGATCATAGGACTGTTTATGAGAACGGTTATCGCTACGATAAGAATGATCTTTATTGTGGGATCGTTCAGGAGAATGGGCAAGTCTAGGGCTAGCAAAGAGACGTCTCTTTTCGTTAGAGTAGCCATTTCTCTCATATGGATCATATAAAAGCAAGTCTTCAGCAAGGTGCCGATTAAAACCAGAATCTTCATTCGAACGGTGCTCATTATAATCTTCATGTCACGATCTATGCGTTACATGATATGAAATATGGGAAGAATTTTGCCTATCTACCACCTTTTTAGCATGTCGAAAAGCGCCAGCTATTGTTTGCGGGTCCCTAGCATCTACCGCGGCGGATGGATAATCTGGCAGGCCTCTAATAAATGCGTTAAGCGCAGATTGGGTCACGGGAATCATTTTTATAGTAGTTATTGCTTGATATTTTCGTTTCGTCTCATGATGATATGATAAATTTCATTCAAATAATAGTCAAAATGCTTCCTTGGGACAAAGCGTTCTTTTAAAAGATTAATTAGTTCAGTGATTCTTCCGAAAACTTTGTTTCTAGTGCATTTGCGCGCGGGATCAGACAGTTTCCCTAATACTGCCATAATTAAAGTTGATTCACAAGAAGCTGGAACATGCGTTACTACGTTGACGATGTCCTATAAGAAATCCCTGATTGCGATGTTTTTACCGTCAAAATGCGGGATATGAGTTGACGCTTGCTGAATGGCAAGTGTGCTCGCGATCGAGTTAGCAACTTGCATAGCTACGTTATCTTTGATAGGGTTTCGATTTTGTCCCGGATTTTGAACTTGATTCTGACGCGGATTATAATTCGTTGGTCGTGTATTGGATAGAAAGCGTATGTCAGCATGCTAACTGTAGAGATCAGCAACCGAAGATGCATTAAGATCAACTGGTGCATTTTGTTCATTTCGATCCAGTACATCCCCGTTATGAGCCATTATAACAGCTACAGAGTCAAATTATTACAGGAGGTCCTTTTCAGAATTCTTAAAAATAATCTTGCGCATTCTTATTTTAATATGTTTTGTATACATAGATGTAATACCTACGTACGATGAGTTTAAGTATGATGTGACGTGTATACTTTTACAGAAAGCCACTGTTAGGAAAGTCAAAGCATTATTTCGACAAGATTATACAGAAGGGTAAAAAATATTAGAAACCTGTCAAAATTATGATGCCGAATTTGTCTCATTATTGATGAATTCCAAAAATTCCATAAAATTATTCTCTATTTTCTCCGGTATAGGTGGGGAAGAAAATGGTACCGCAGTTTCTGGTAGGGAAACCTTGTCAATATCGACTTGGGTACGAGCGACGTCACGTTCGAATCGATCCCTAAATTGCCTACTAGATTTTCAAAGTTTTTCTTTTTTATCGCGTTTGTTGGAATAAGAAAGTTCAAGCATTATAAATCTCGAAGGAGCTTAAACAATGTACCGTTGCCGTATTTCTGGCTACTGGTTTATTGTTTCTGCAGGGTATGTCTTACTTATTTTAACGATTGTGATTCCATAAAATCCCATAAAATCTGAATTTATTTGTTCAAACTAACGTGGAACATTTGCTGTTCGAATCATAGTCTGTCTTTGGTTAAAGACGTTAATGACACTTTGGCTACCATAGTTGTTGATAAAGTCAAATTTGGACTAAGCGACTGTTCTTATTCTCTCAATCTAGACTCTCTTTTCTCAACTACTAGTTGCTTATTTAAATTGCTTGGTCCATTACAGATGGAAGTCGATTTAAATCGCTAATTAAACCAAACTAGGCTCAAGCTCAAATGTTTGGTTTCATTCGGCAACCCTTTTTAATCGACAATTGCTCATTTGAATTGCTTGGTCCATTACAGCTGGAAGTCAATTCAAATTGCTTATTAAATTAAATTTGGATCGAACTCAAATTTTAATTTAATTTTGGCAAATGTTTCACTTAAACATTGCTTATTTAAATTGCTTGGCCCATTACAGACGAAAGTCCATTTAAATCGCTAATTAAACCAAACTAGGCTCAAGCTCAGATTTTGGTTTAACTCGGCAGATTATTTTCAAGCAAGTCCAGAATAACTTTCCAAAATAATTTAGAATCCCGATTTTTAATTGCGTGGTGGAAACCCAAAATATTGTCTTGAAATCAAATTCGGAAATTCCTCGTAGAACTAGAGGTTGCTTATTTAAGTTGCTTGGCCCATTACAGCCGGAAGTCAATTTAAATCGCTAATTAAACCAAACTAGACTCAAGCTCAAATTTTTGGTTTAATTCGGCAGCTTCTTTTAATTAACAATTATTCACTTGAATTGCTTGGCCCATTACAGCCGGAAGTCAATTCAAACCGCTCATTAAATTAAATTTAGCTTATGCACAAATTTAATTTAATTACGCAATATATCTCAAGGAAATCCAGATCCAATACAGAAATAAACTTGAAATTACGATCACTTTACATTTAAAACCGTTAGATGTTATTTTCACTTTTTCTCTTTTTCACTTTTTCACTTTTCACTACGGAAGTTTTTCACTTAAATCTAACAAACAACACAAAAACATGCAGTGAAATCTGATCACACCGCTGCCACCATTTTATTTGTTACGAACAAAAGAAATAATTATGTGAATAATTATTTTATTTGTTCAAATAAACATTTTAGTTTAGGAAATCATCACGGAGTTGGTAGTAGGTCCGATCCTGATCTATTAATTCAGACCTTTTCTGTCTGATTTTGGGACTGGTTGGGGATTTATATTGAGTATAAAGTAGACCGTGTTTCTAAGAAATTATTTATTTTATGTCGAAGAATTTATAAAAAAACAAGGATGCACAATTGGAATGGAGAGTATGTGTGTTGTGTGTATGTGCATGAGTGATTTTAAATGCTGCCTATACTTTACCACAGACTCCTCAGGAAAGAATAGAGATGTACAAGATAGATATTATTCACGATCCTTTTTAATGCCGTCTCGTCGTAATTTGATCCGTCAAAAAATATGTAGTTACACTCATCTCGCCTTATTGTGCCGCTTGTTCTTGTGCCGGCTTCACGGTTGTTCACGCTTGAATGCTTCTGCCTCCCCCTGAGTGCTCCTACACTGAAGCTCATTGCTTGGACAGTCAGGGCCGCATCAGAAATTGTTTACATCGCGACTCTCTGGGAATATACTTTTGTACGTTCGGAGACTATATATGCGGGCCTGAGTGTTGACATAAGAGTGCTCGCTCGTCGCTTTAAATCCGGTTCAAACTGAATTTTAATATCGCCCGTTACTTTACCGACCAGACCCGAGATCGGCACAGTTACGAGAGATGAGTGTATTCCGAATTGACTTAAAAATACTTCCTCAGAAGGAAGGCAAGATTTCTAGATTTGAATATTTATTCTTACTTTTATATTTTAATTTCCATTTAGTTTTAAAGTTTCGAATTTAATCCGCGGACAAATGAATATTATTAAAAACCGAGGGATTAGGATTCTACAATCTAACTTAAACTTAAGCTTCCCCGTATGAGGTGGAAATGGATCCTTCGTAATTAGTTTAAAGTTTTACATCCAGATCGGGCACGAAAAACGAAGAATTAACTAAACCAAAACCACGAACCGACAGGCGAGGAACTACTTTCCGCGGACGCGTTACACCTATGGATGGCTATGCGGTCAAGAGTTACTGAATTGCATTTCCCACGCTAATAAGGTATTTTTACGCTGCGCTTGGCAACTGCAAGCGGGAGCAGCATCGCCAGAAGATGATGACCTCGGCATACTATTAATTCATGCTTTTTCCAGAATTAATCATTTGAATTTTTATTGGGGTTGAGATTTGTCGGTAGAGTTGAGTTATAATTATCCATAAGTGGATGATTATTTAATAATAATTCAATCAAGCCGATTGATTATCTTCGACAAACTTCCCCTGAGAGTTGTACCATAATTAACAATTATTTGTTATTGATCAGTATCCAGGATTTTAAATACTGATCAAATATATTTAATCAATTTGTCTTCTTAGCTTATTGGAAAGCTTTATTCAAATTTCTGGATATGTCTTCAAGAATTAATAATAGCCGCATCAATATGGATATTCCATCAATGAAAATGATGATTCGATCATCCTGATCGCAAGTCCCTCCTGTGTAGCTATCAGAGGAAATAGTTCGTATGACTTCTAGGTGTATTGTAAGTTAATTCTGGTTCTGATTTCGTTGATAATAATGTTAATAATAAAAGGTTTAATGCAATAATAGTAAAAGCCTCTTCTTGACATCTCCACTCCCTTTCTGGGAGCCTGTTTACAATTACACTCAAATCCCGGTTTAAGATGGGTTTTGGGCATTGCCTGTCTTAAGCCGGGATAGTCCTTCAGTGTCTCTGAGCACAAGCAGTCAGGGCTGTATAAACCATTTCCAGTCGGAATAATGTGAATTATGTAGGAATAATCCCCATGAGATTTCGATATTTTTCATAAAAGAAGAGTTTTATATTCCGAGCAATGCCATAGAAACATTCAATTATTACTGAGATGGCTGATAGCTCGGTCGATTTTCCTATTTTTGTATGTGGTGAAGTGGTGAATTTGTAGAACTAAAAAATGTTCTTCTTTAATTTCTATTAAGTAATTTAATGCCTTTAGCAAATGAATAAGGGATGATTTTTAAGGGCACGCTAAAGTTGACTTAATTAAATGTCCGACTCTATTTACATTTTTTGAATGAAACATTTTTTTATTCTCTAATTAATTTACGCTGAAGTAGAAAGTAGTAATTACTTTATGAAAAGGCCTAGGGGTTGCTAATGTTTTTTTCACCTTTCGATATGTGTTAATTTGGTTGTCTATTTCTGTGTTTAAAACTTTTTAGGGCTGCAATGAACAGCTGAAATCGGGCTTTGGGAAAACTGTTTCAAGTCCAGCGGCTGAAGCGGAGATTTTGTTCTACGAGCCGCCAGCGCACAGCGCACACACTCGCACGGCACATCACCCTCTCTCATTGGTGCATCTTTGAAACTTCATAACTCAAAAACTATTGCCCCATATGGGGTAAAAATAATGCCCCATACGGAGCATTATTTCTAAAGTGATCCCACCTAAAAACCCAAGTTTCCCGATTGGACTCAAACTTCGGCAAAGTTTAGTACTATTGGATGGTAGTATATGGTAAACAATTTTTTCAAATTAGGACAAAAATTTACCGAGGGGTGGAAGGGGGATTTTTGAGTGTTTTGCGGATGCCATCGATTTCAGCGATTTCTCATCTTTTTAATATCAATAAAAAAAATTTTGGTCACCACAGCTTCAATAGGATTTTTCACGCTCTTTTCATTGATCTTAATCATTTTTTTAAAAGAAGAATTATTTGACATTTAAAAGTGAAGGTCAAAAATAAATTTCACTTTTTCCGAATTTTCAAAAAAAATTTGAGCTTTTTTCCTATAAAAACATTTGGGTTACAAAATGGGTTGACTGTAATATACGTTCCAGACAACTTTAAAAATTCTCGAGTCGAAAACGAAGTGAAATAAGTTTTATAAATTCATTTCATAAAATCTATTTCAACGTCCACTATTATGTAGCGACAAGAAGACTTTGGCAGGGCAACATGAGCCTTAATGATAACATTCCTCGACTCAGCACTTTTAATTGCCGAAATAAAAGAATTAAGCTGCTCTGGAAGTCAGAGGAAATATTCCTAATGAAATATTTTCAAACTTTTTAAAAACATAATATTCAATTACGCTCTCTTATTATAAATTATACTCTTATGTTTTTCGGAGGTTTCTACATGCCCGTATTAGCATTTTGTCAGTATCTAAAAACATAAGAAAGGTAATTGTAGGAAAATGAGAAGATGAACATACATAATAAGACCAGGAATACACATATGTATATGTGTAGGTGTATGTGCGAATATATACGTTGTATTGTAAAAAGGAATGAGAGAACGAGTATGTGGTGTGAGAAAGAAAGGCAGAACGTAGAGACCTAAAAGAGTGGAGGTAAGAAGACATTGAATTTTCCGACGGCTGACTCGCTCGCCGTGGATTTCACGGGCGCGCTCTCCTTGATTGTCGCACCTACATCTCACAGGTACTCTCTCTCCGCCTCCGCGCCACCGATTGCCATTTGCCAAATGCTACAGATGTTGTAGAGTCCTACGCACTATTGACACCAATACTTTGACGCGTTCGACCAGCCATCGCAAGGCCTATGTTCCATGCTATCCTCTCCCTCGCCGTTCCATCCCTCGCCATAAGTCGACCATGCTTTCTTTGACAGCTGACGTTCAAAACAACAACAAGCTGTACCAATTTGGGAAATACTATTTTCCCAAATTAAAATAAAAGGAAATATTCACTTTTTTCCAATCATAAGACTAGAGTAATCCAAATTTACGTATTCTATCTAAGTACTCTAACACAAATTCTAAATTATTTTAGAATAATAAAATAAGGTATCTAAAAGTTATTAATTAATAATTCTATAATATTGAACGCAGCTTGCGATGTGTCGTCAAGGCCCATCGACGAAAATCAAAATTCGCAATTTAAAGAGTCGTTTTGAGGAGTACAGAACTCCAAAACAGTAGCTTCCTCTGTCCATCCGTGGGTCCGAAACTCTATTCTAAAGAGTTAGATTTCGCAAATCGGTATAGTCGATTTCTATAAGTGCGTTGAAATACGTCATGAGATTTATAAAGTGTTCTACTCGGGGACATTTCTAAATAGTCTACGTAAAAGGGTAGTAAATTCGGTCTCAGTTCGCGGATTTTTCCTCGTATCAAATAATTTGCTATCAGCGTGCAAACGCGACTCAGTCTCTGCTTGAGAGATTTTAATCGAGAACAAGCAAGCCCGTTATATACGGCTAACGGATCATCTCCAACTTGACATCGATAAAAAGTGCAACAATTACGGACCGCGTGTTCGTGAATTTTCGCGAGAGAGACTATGACTAGAATCATCTAAGGGTGGCGAAATCAAGTGAAGTTTCTAGCCCAACTCAGAGAAATAGACGCCAGGAGGAAACCTTCTCATCTCCATTCCTCCGAGCTGGTAGCATTAAGGTATTTAGTAAGGACCATCTAAGGTAAGGTAAACAAATGTATCGTTCTATAATTGTACTTTTCGAGCACGGGTGTTAGTTTCCGAAAATCATTAGTTTGTAAAGTTGTATCCTTCATATATTGTCTAGTCAATAAATTCCTATTCAAATTTAGAATTTTTAGGTCTAAAACATTTGTTTCTTTTTTTGCTTTCAACCCTTATTTCAAAACTATTAGACTTTAACATAAAAGTGAAGTGTCAGGTGATAGCGCACCGACAAGGAGAGTCAGATCCCATTAATAAAAAACAAGTCCCCTTCAGGACTTGGCAGCTTGGTAGCCTTCAATGCGAATCAGAATTAATTATTTAAATTAATATAGTTCGTTCGTGACAGACAATTGTTTATTTATAAAAATTAGCGTTAAGACGTTTTTTTTTGATAATATCATCTGTTTCGACCATTTTTAACTTTTTTAATATCAATAACAAAATTTTTGTCTAATATGGCTTCGATATGATTTTTATGCCCTTTTCAGTGCCCTTTTCATATTTGACCTTCAAAAATAAATTTCATTTTTTTCGAATTTCCATCCTTTTCAGAATTTTATTTTCAGTCTTAAAAGAAACCTGAGTTTTTTTAAATGAGAAACTTGAGGATCAAAATTGGAACAATAATTTGTAATTCATGAAAATGAGCGTCGAGTACTCCGACGGACGAGCGTCGGCGTCATAGGTCGTACCAGAGTACTCAACGTTTATTTTCATAATCAAATAATTATTATCCCAAGTTTTATCCTCAAGCTTCTGATAGGAGAAAACCTCAGCTTCCTTTTAAGCCTAAAATGAAAACTTATAAAATGGTAGAAATTCGAAAAAAGTGAAATTCAGTTTTGACCTTCAGTTTTGAAGGTCAAATATTTATTTTTTCAAAAAATAATTATGAGCAGTGAAAAGAACATGAAAAATCCTATCGAAGCCATATTAGGAAAAAAATTTGTTATTGATATTAAAAGAATTTAAAATGATCGAAGCAGATGGTATTCTCAAAAAATTATTATTTTCATAAATAAACTGCTATTGACAACCCATTTTGTAACTCTAATTTTCTTATAGGAAGAAATATCAGCTTTCTTTTAAGCCTTAAAAAACTCAAAAAAGTCTATGAAAGCTGTAGCGAGCAAAATTTTTTTATTGATCTTAAGAGGGTTAGAAATCGTTGAAGTCAATAGCACCCGCAAAAACTCAAAAATTTCACCCCTCCTCCTCGGTGAATATTTGTCCGAATGACAACAAGTTTTACCATATACTACTATCCAATAGTACTGCACTTTGACGAAGTTTCAGTCTGATCTGGAAGCTTGGGTTTTTTAGGTGGGGTCACTTCAGAAATAATGTCCCATACACGGAGAAAATTTATTTATTAAAATTTCCCAATTAGTTCGGTAAATGGAGAACATTACTGCATTTAGAGAAAGTTTATAGTTATTTTAGGATTTAATACAAAACAGAACTATAAATAATACAAAAGAGTTGTGTAAAATCTCAAGTCCAAAAGTGAAAATTCTGATATGTAATAATTGATGTAAGGATTTTATTATGTTGATACCAGTATATTATAAAATAACGCAAAGTAATGTAAATTTTTATTAAATGAATTATGTAAAGTTTGCTTTAGTACGATATTAAAGATTCAATTGAAAGCAAGAATAGATTGAAGAATTTTTTCAGAGATTTTCACTTTTATTACGAGGAGTTACACAACAGTAAGGTAAAATGAGAAGCGCTAGGGACGTCAACAGTCTCAGGACCGAAGTTTAAAACTCAGTCCCCCGTAGAAACTTTAACATTTTAAAGTTAGGTCAGCTGTGAGGTTTAGTTGTTAGGGATAGAACGCGTAAAATGTAGGTTAAATGGTCCGAAACTCGCTGCAGCGTTTTCGATTTTTAATAGCGTTGAAAGCGTGCGACTATATTGTATGCAATGTATTGTAATTTAATGGTTTTTTTTTCTGCTGACGCATGATATTTTACATGACTGTCATGTAGAATCCACATATGTAGAGAGGTAGACTTTGTTTCCTTTGCTTGAATGTGTACCTAATAATAGTTCGTCTCATTTTACCCAACTGCCAGGTAATCTTTATTCACTAGTTATATTATTTCTTACTGAATCGCGAATTAAATTATAATGAATTTTTATTAATAATTTATGTTTTCACACTATTTCATTTCACATGACTGAAAGTGAAATTTTAATAAAATGTAATGTCCTCGGTTTACCGAACTAAGTTATGTAAAATTTAACAAATAAATATTCTCCGTGTATAAAAATGCATATCATACACGGAGAGACTTTTGGTTTCAATATTTGTTTTATACTATATTCATAATTGATATAAAATGTAAGAATTTAGGAATAATCGAGGTACTGCTATAAAAGTTTCTACTGTAATAGGAGATCATGATATTTCTGTATGTATTACTATAACCTTAAGTGAGCAAAAATTAGTATTTACGTTTAGAAAGAGTATTATTTACTGTTGGAAAATTGGGAGTGTGAAAAAGTGATAGTGGTTAATAGCAAATCTTAAAAAAAAATAATTTTGAAAGCATCTTAAATATCATAAGCTAGAAACAAATATACGGTACTTTAGTATTCTGAATAGGGACGCGCTTTGAAATGAGGAACTGTGCGAACATTTCTAACAGAACTATACGAAAAATGCCCGACGATTTTCGAATGGTTCCTCGGAAACAATCGGCCGTTTCCTCGATTATCCGAGTCCAAATCCCCTCTTCCATCTCACCATCAGTCGCCTATCTATGTGCGGGACATAAAAAAATCTTGACCCAGCACTAGTAGCTTTAGCGTTTGAAATATTTTTTTAAAACAAAACCCTATAGTTATTTTTGAATGAAATCAATTGGACAATTATCCTATGTTAAAATTACATAGGTAATATACGCTTGTTCTTATAAAATTTGAATTATTGTGTTTCGAGTTATCAATTACAACACTGCTTTTCAAAAGCAGTAACAGATTTTTCCAGTTGGTTTATAAGAAACTCGAAACTTTAGTGTATAACGCGTGCGTGTGATACATCGATGAAAGCGTCATAGATTATAAAGAATAAATTTAGGTATATATGTGTATAGTGTAGAATGAGATTATATTAGACTTATTGTTATGTTAGTTAGTAGCGTAACCCCCTACCCTGTGAGCGACGAGCGTCTATATTCAGGTTATGTTAGTAAGTTCCCATGTCTGGTCAGCTGATGACACTCCTTCAAAGTTCCATCCTCTTTTTTTTCCAAGCGTGTCTCACAAAGTCACGTGACCGAATTTTTCGTATAGTCGTTTAGAAAGATTGTAACGCATTTTTACTGAAAAGTGAAAATTTTATTTCGCTCTTTTTGAAATAGTTTAAGATTTATGTCAAAAAATATACTAACACAACAGTTTAATAGTCTTTATATGATATTCTGTAACAGTAACACGATTACCCCTATATCCTTACGTTTTATATCAATTATTAAAATGAGAAAAAGCAAATATTGAAACCAAAAGTCTCTCCGTGTATATTGATATATATTACATGTAAAATAGGTATAAAACACGTGTATAAAGTGGACATTAGCAAATAATAC
>JBAGKK010459074.1:0-17445 GCA_037177015.1 Euceroptres primus
ATAACAGATGTGCCCTATTATATTTTCTATCATTATCTTAAGTTTCAACTTGATACCTCTGTTTGTTTAAAAATAGGGTCGCCGAATATTTTTTATACCCAGTCGGTAATTCGTGACATCATAACGTATCACACGTCCTTAATGGTCTCTTTCAAAAGCAAGATTTCATTAATTTTAATATATTTAGAACATTTATAGAATCAATTTATGTTATCAGAAGTTTAAGAATATATTTTACTTATTAAAATATAACCTTTTTATGCTTCAATTCTTTCAAAACATGCTTTAAGGAGTCTGATAAAGACTTTTCCATCTGCTTCCGTCAAAACTGTTGTTTCTTTAAAATTACTCTTCTGACACGTATTTTAAAGCAGAAATAACATTACAGCACTATTTTTCCCATTAAAAAAACCATTTCATGTACAAAAAAATATAAAAATCAAAAAACACGGGCGTTATTCGAAATTACCATCGTGTCCCACACCGCCACCATAGCCTACTCTCCCCTACGGAATACATTATTCATTATTGAATATCAAAATCATACCTTTCAAAATGGCAGGCATAAATATTGCAGTTAATATTCTCAACACGAAAACAACAAAGATTCGATTCTTATTAAGCCATTAGTACAGTACAAATATAAAGAAGATCGCAATCATGCACCATGATTACAATTGTGATTATAATCATTACCATATTGAGGCATCTAGTAGAACCAGGCTTGTAAAATTTTGTAATGAATTGTCGTCTGATCCGTGACTTCTGCTCAGTGCAGCATATAATTTATACGGTAGAAGCATGAAAAAATCGCCTCGAGAGCTTGTTCGCTCTTTCGTCGCTTGTTGGCAGTGCGCTATTAGCAATTTGAAATGTCGTATTTCCATAAGTTTACTCGGGAAAGTTCATCTCTCAGAGAATGTAGGAAGCCAGGATAGTCACGCGCTAATAGTGGATAACAGATACGAGCTACGATTCCAGATTAAATGAAGATAAAATCAGGATTTTCATTGTTCCCTCAAGGATACCTGACAATAATTAATTACAAGTATCACGCGATAATCAAGTCTATTGATAGCACAATTTCTAAAAAATTTGCAGATGTTAGACAAACAACCAGGAAATGAAGACTATTATTTATTTCATGTTATTTATATAAAATAAATTTCAGCTTCTTTCTAAAGAAACTTCTGTCTATGTGTTTGCAGTAAAATTGGAAAGAGGGAAAGAGAAACAAATAACAGGAAGGAGAAGGGGACTCAATCGCCAATCCTTTCGATACGTCGATTTAACCAGGCGACCTTACATAATGTCGAGGCCACGACTGCCTTAATCTCTTCTCTTTGCTCGCAGCCATCTTCGGATCACGTTTCTTCCTAAGCGGACGAACCCATTAGTCGCTGGGATCTCTTCCCTCTCCTTCCTTCTAATTCAAAAAGGAAAAAAATAATATCGTGCATTGTAATTCTCTCTACCAATTTATTACCTTCAGAATAAATAATCCCAACTCTATTAATTTTGCAAGATTTAATTGATCACGCTGCCAGTTAATATGACATAATTGTAATAATCATAATAAATAATAACCAGTGAATTATAAAAAAAGTAAGTTGGAATATGGAAAAGATGTTTATTCGTAGTAATGATAGTCGAACGTGTCGGGAATGCAATTTCTGATTGTGAGAAGGAAATGTAGAGAAGATGAATAATAATCGTTCGCTGATCTTGTGCAGATCTTAGAACGATTCTTTGCAATCGATCGTGCCTGGAAAGACTTTCCCAAGGACGTGGATCGCAATGTCGAAGAAATCCTCTGCCACGAAGTCGGAGGGTGCGTCGAAGGACATTGACTCTGGAGTAATGTCGCCAATCAGTTTAAAGAAAAAGATAATTATTAACCTGCGAGCCTAATGAACCGCGTGTCAAGTGATCGTTTAGACGTATTTGTTCATTGTTACTCGTTAAAGTTTTGCCGCGAGTCACCGCTCAAAAGAAGCGGAAGTCAACGCCTGTGTGCCACTTACCCTTTGATGCCGCAGAATCATGTTTTGCCTGACCTTGTACCTTAGCCAGCCTAGTGATTTCGTTTTATAACCAGTGCTCTACGGGCGTTCGCTACATTGCAAAGCAGTGGCTGTGATTGTAACACGATGAGCCTCAATAAACACGTAATAAAAGTCTCGTGAGTTATGGCGTTAAGTTTTTATTGAAATTTGACTTTTGAACTCAGCGCCGTTCAGAGTATAATATGTCCCGGAAAATTATACTTTGAATGTGTCGTAAAACGTGAGAATACTCGAGAAAACGTTTAGTTCTTTGTTTTCATATTAAAACACTTGCATGTGAAAATATTTGTTTAAGAAATTCAAAATTATATCCTAAACATAATTTGATTTTTAAATTACCTTTTAAAATAACAGTTTATAATTTAAACAATTTTTGAACAGGATTCAATAAATAATAGTTATTAATAAATTAGAAATTTGAAGAGTAAGAAAATAACACAGAAAATTCCTGTGTATCATTTTAATCGGCAGCAAAATGAGAAATCGAAAAACAAAAGATTGAGAATAGAATAAATGATCCATTTCAGATCAAAATAATATCGTTGCAGATTAAAATAATGTTCCACGATTTATTGTGAACATGATAAATAAAAAATGGATTTATATATGTTTATATACGTTTGAAATATCATGAATTAGACAATTTAAGAAATTTCTTACATGTTTATGGGCCGACAAAATTTTTTTTAGTTTTTCGATCAGGATAGGAAAAATCTTATTATATATATATATAAATAGATTTCTGTGATTTTATACAGATTTTTAAAACGATATCTTCCGTTGCATTCTTTCTTCAGTTTTGACCCTTGGTTAGTATAGTAAGAATTTTTCGGTATAATGAAGATATCTTCCGTTAGCAGAAATGATTTAAGGTTTGAAATTTCCGAAGAAGTGATTTTTTCTACATATCTCAATGCTGCTTCCACAGTAATCTTCGAAATCATTTCTCCATGTTCAAATTCGTTCATCGCAATATGTTTTATGATTTTAAAAAACATTTGTCGATGAAAAAAAATTCTGGTGGTATATTTAGATACCACCAGATTTTTTTCATCTTTTTTCATTACACTTACGTAAAGTCACAATTTTACTTAACAAGTGTTTTAAGGCAAACAAAAGTGTTAAAAGACATAAAAATTTTTTTTTTCAATTACCCTTTTTACAGGTCTTTTATAACATAAAGATGCATCAAAATCTAAGAGGACACATCAAAATATTTAAAAATGTAACTTCAGTGCATCAAAGAGTAAAAATAGTATATTACGTAACTAGGGGAGAAAGGTAACGATTTCAACGAGTGTGAGGTTAGCTGCCCGAGCGAAGCGAGGGCAGATATCACACGAACTGACATCGTTGCTTCTCTGTAACTCATGTATACAATTTTTCATAACACCTAAATTGAAAATTCAACTCGATGCCTGTACAGCGAGGCGAAAGTAGCAGTTTCAACCGCAGGGTTAAAAGTAAAAAACAGCTTACAGAAACTGCAATTCGTGACGTGACTCCGTCGCTAAGCAATTTCTGTCAGCTGTTTTTTACTTTCAACCCTAGGGTTGAAACTGCTACTTTCACCCCGCTTTACAGGCATCGAAAGTCGAATTTTCAATGTAGTTGTTATGAAAAATATTTTTCATGATTATTGAATCATTGTTGTGAGTTCTCCAAGAGTTTTTTGTAAATCAAATTAGTCTTTTCTCCCAATTTACAATAATACGAGACTACTAACACCTTTGCAGAAGTTACTCTCTTTTTCATCGGATATGCCATTTAGTTTAACCCTTTTACTTGTTAGGTTACGGCTGTGAATTCATTCCCGTTTAGTTAAGGTAATTTATTCTAACATATTTCTTTAATAATTTGCTGCAAAATAACACTAATAATATTTGTTCAATAATAGTATTTTTATTAGTAATTATAAATTATTAGTGACAATTTTTTTTCCATAACAAAATAGAACCAAGTAGGGGATACTACTCTTAGAGTAGATCACTTAAAGTTGTGCTTTTTAGAAAATTGAGAAAAGTAATTTACAGCATGAAAAACGTCAACACTCTTCCAAGTCCAATCTTTTTTGTGGTGAAAAATAAAGAAAATTGTTTTCCCACTTTATTTATGAATTATTTTCGTATAGAAATAGCTAAATGTAAAGTTGCACTTTCCCACTATTTAATGAATTATTTTCGTATGGAAATAGTTAAATGTAAAGTTGACGTTTTCCATACTGTAAATTACTTTTCTAAATTTTCTAAAAAGTACAACTTTTAGTGACCTACTCTAAAGGTAGACCCTAAAGGTAAAATCCTTTTTGGTTCACTGAGAAAAATTCCTGGTAACTGTGACTACTTCTCCCTAGTTTCTGGAGGCTCTTGCAAGCCAAATATAGTTGAAATAACTGTACCTCTAATAATCAAATGAAATATTAAAAGTAGTAAATATAACTGTTTTTTTAGTAAATTAAACCATATGGAACATGTGAACAGTTGATCCAACTAGGAGAAACGGTTATGGTAACTACAGGTGATTGACCATTTTAAAGGAGTTCTACTTACTACATACGAATAGTAATAATAATTGAAAAAATGGAACTCGTGACTACTTTTTTTTAACTGCACCACTATAGTTCAGTTTACCATAGTTATTTTTTCAGTGTTTTATTTTGTTCTTGAAAAACAATTATCACTAATAATTTATAATTACTAATAAAAATACTATGATTATACAAGTATTAGTAGCGTTGTTTTGCAGCAAATTATTAAAGAAAGATCACGTTAGAATAAAATACCTTTAGAACTAAACGGGAATGAATTTACAGCCATAACCCCATAACCATACAAGTATAAGCCATAACCCCATAACCATACAAGTATAAGGGTTAAACTAAGTGGCACACCCGATGAAAAAGAATGTGAACTGCTGAAAAGGGGTTAGCAGTCTCGTATTATTGTAAATTGGGAGAAAAGACTAATCTGATTTACAAAAAACTTTTGAAGAAATCATTCACAACACAATAATTCAATAAGCATGAAAAATATTTTTTAACTCTTTGACGCGCTAAAGTGGCATTTTTAAATATTTTGATGTGTCTTAAGTTTTTATGTGTCTTTCTGCTGTAAAAGACGTGTAAAAAGGATAATTGAAAAAATTTTTTACGTCTCTCAACCACTTTAGTTTACCTTAAAACGCCAGTTTTTAAAGTAAAATTGTGACTTTAGGTAAGTATACTTACCACCAAATTTTCTTTTCATCAACAAATGTTTTTAAAAATCATATACCATATTTCGACGAATGAATTTGTACAGAGGAAATGATCTCAAAGATAACTGTGGAAACAGCATTGAAATATGTCGAAAAAATCACTTTTTTCGAACTTTTAAACTTCAAATCATTTCTGCTAACGGAAGATATCGTTATAAAAATCTGTAAAAAATCAGAGAAATCTATTCTTATATATAGAATAAGATTTTTTCTATCCTGATCGAAAAACTAAAATAAAAATTTTTTCGGCCCACCCTGATGTTTAACATCAGGGTGGGCCGTTTATATATCTACTTTGTGAATCCACAGTAAATCGTGGGAAATTTTTTAAATCTGCAGAAAAATCATTTTGATCCGAAGTGCATCATTATTCTATTGCTAAATAGTCTTTTATTTTTCTATTTCACATTTTGCTGCAAATTAATATGATACCCGGTGTTTTTCTGTGTCTGTAATCAGAAAATGCAGATTAAGAAATGTCTTCTTGATTCGATTTATGCTTTCTAAGTCTGAATTAGTCAAATTTTACTAATTCATCAGTGACTCAATTCTGGCTATAACAATTAGTAGAATTCAACTGACAATTAGAGGAATTCTACTAATTGCCACAGCTAGAATTGGGTCACTGATGAATTAGTAAAATTTGACTAACTCAGATTTAGAGAGTGCAGTATTGAAAGAAAAGGACATTTTCAACTAAAGCTTGAAAGTCGAATTTATGGTACTTTAAACATAGAAAAAATTATTATTTCAATTATTCAAAAACTGGTTCATCATGATCAACAATCACCAAGAATTTTTTAAAATTCATATCTACATGATTTTTTTATATGGATAAATATTACTTTTGTTGTCGTTTCAAGAATGTCGTGGCTGTTTGGAAAGAGAAAAATCTCAGAAAAAATTGCCAGACTTCTTTTCCGATAACAATTATAAATATCAGATATTTTTTACACATAACTCTTAAGTCCACATGTACAAAAAAATCAAAACTAATCGTTATAACTGGCCTGTAGCTGTTGGGAGTCAATAAAATTGAATAGATAATTGAGTCGAAAATTGAGTTGGTAATTGAATCGAACACGAAATCGATTAAACACGGAAAAAACCGCAAAAATATCGTGCGAATGAATAAGCAAAAGAGATCAAATTCCAAATTTCTATAAACACTCATTGAAATTTGATTTTGATAGAGAAAAAAGTCGTCAAAATTTAATTACGTTCCTCATATTATCTATGAATAGATCTCTTTCACCCTTTTACGTTATCACCTCATTTTTTTATATAAACTGAATAGAAATACGTCAGGCTCCTATCATCTGTTATAATTATTTCGCTTGTTTATAAATACTACAATTGAAGGAATTGCTTATGAATTTTAATGTTGATGGTAGGTAATTACAGAGAACATAACGCGTAATAGTATTTTCTATCTTGATATTCTATTCATATTTAAATAAAGCAACTTTGCACATAAAACTTTTATTAGTTAAAGACATAAATGATAGATTTAGCATTTAACTTATCATGATCAGAATCAAATGAAAGAGGATAAAAATATTCAGTGACTTTTATTTTTATTAAAAATTAACGCCTAAATAATTTAATTTAAAAATGAAATTTAACTCTCCTTAAATAAGAATGAATAAACACTCACAACAATTAAATTAACAATTAAATTTGGACCTCACAAGCAATAATAATTCATCATTCCTCTTTCTTTATAAAGTATCAGTTGATATTACAAAAATAAGAAAGGATAAATTTTACTCAAATATCGGGATAATTTTTTTTTTTAAATTACAAAAATTACAAAAATTTTATCTTCAGTTTATTTTGTGATTCTAGTATCATACTAAGTCTATTTAAATATTTTAATTTTTATCTTTTATCTAGCTATATAAAATGCAGAAAATCACTTATATCTCAGTCGTTGGAAAATATTCAAAACAAGACACTGGTCTCAATCTCATCAAAAAAATTTCTAAGTCGAAAAATGTTATGCTTTTTTTCTGTGTATAAAACAGCACTCTGGTTAGATTAATATTATACGAAACATATTTTTCCATTATATACACAAATCAAAATTTCTAGCTACTTGTACAAAAAATTCCTGGGAAATTTTCCTAACCTCGTAATTTTTAAAAATTATCCTCATATTAGGGTATCTTCAATTTTTAGGGTCAAATCTTAAAATCACCTCGGAATGATTTTCTATCATGTTTTACGGAGGCTTATTAACTGTGAATATAAAGCAGCTAAGATTCGTTATATAGATAAGCCGGAATTGTTCAAAGCAAAGGTTATTAGATTAGTGTACAAGTTTCGACAAATGTCTTTCATCCTAATCCAAACTTTATCTTTGTGCCGCATTATAGTAAAGTCAGAAAAATGTCCCACCATAACAGACTCAGTAGGCGGTATAACAACCTTAGAAGATATTACACACACATCGTTTTCATGTTGTAAGCAGTAGCCATGGTAGTTCCATGATAATCCCATGGCAGTAGCGTTGAAAGTAGTGGTAATCGTGACGTCCCTTACGGACACAGCCGGGGTTATAAGACGGCGCAAGGAGAGTGTGCCCCATGAATATTTAGGGCCGGGACTCCCGCAATGGAGTATTTATTCTTGATGCCGGTTTTATATCACTCAGGCCGCGGCAGCAGCAGCAGCAGAGTCTTGTCCATCCACCGATACAGCCGGCATTTCTCAAAGCCTACGGCACACCAGTTTCCCGAAGAGAAAAAGAAAAAGGAAAAAAAAAAGGCAAAATGGGGACTGAGAGGAAAATAAAGCACTTGAAAAAGAGCGAGATGGAAAAAGAACTTAGATTTCACCGTATTGAGGTTAAAATATCGTCTACTGAATCTGGTAATCAATAATGTTATCGTCGCTGGAAATAGATGTACGACTAATGGGTAATCGGAAAAAGGCACCTTTTAAAGGTATATAACAGATCATTAAAAAGATGGAGTCAATGTCGAGGGAAATCGAGTTTCCTTTTGCGTCTTAGGTATCATTTTTTATAGTTTAGCATTTAAAGGAGAGAATTATTTCAAAATTGTATTGAAAAACATAATAAAAATACATTATTTTACAAGATTAGGGTGGTTCGAAGAAGAATTTAGTTGTTTTTTTTTTAGAAAAAATCTTTTTCTACATATTTTAGGTAAATTTAAGGTTTTAAGGCCTTTAAGGTAAACAAAATGGGTGAAAAGTCACCAAATTAATAATCCTTTCTGGAGTTCTCTTACAACACAATAGCAAATACAATTCCAGATGGAAATAAAATATTTGAAAATGTATTTTGGGATAACGCTATTTTTTAACATTTATTTTTAACATTATTAAATTATTGTGTCCTGAAAGCAATTTTCCTATACTTTTACATTCAGTTGAGCAAGATTTACGTATATTATATAACGTGAATATTACTCTCAAGGTACGATAACACTACATGACATCAATTTTGTGAATAAAAAGAGACTAGGCGTTTTTGAAAGATTTTTTTACGCTGAACACGAATCCAGTCTAAGAAAATACCTAGCACGTCAGGTTTAAAAAAAATTGAGGTCAAAGTGTCAAAAAAACGTATTTTTGGCCATTGTTTAAGAATTTATAGTGGTTGAACCCGATGTGCTAGAAGATTCAGAAAGATCTCAAAGTGAAGCCTAAACTTTGTACTTTTTTGTGCACTCTTTTTAAATTTTTTCACATGTGACGTTGAAACACTTTCAGTGTTTCTTTGTAGTGGAGTGCACACTTTACACTAGTCTGCAGGTGTTTGGCCGTAATGCTAAATATCAGAAAGTACACATATTACAATTTTAAGAATGACATTGAGATCTGGTTCTAAAGGATGACCTATCGCATGCAAAATATCTGCTTTTAATTGTCTAAACAATTATTGTTGGAACAATTTTGGGGTAAAAATCGACTTACAAAAACACTACTAACAGTACTAACCCCTTGAGCGGCATCAAAGTGGTCCAGAAATGGATTGCAGCGGATAAATTGGCTATTTCAATGAAATGATTTTTTACGTCTAAACAATTCACTTAAATAAAGCAATTGTTCACCAGAAGTTATGAATACAGACTTAGAACATCTAAATATTCCATTCAGTATTTTATTTAGTTATTATTTTAACAATTTATTTTCAAAAATACTCTAGTATATCTGTTTGTTGTAGCAAAAAATTATTTTGTCGTGAAATCGTTGTAATTCACTGTTAAAAAAATATTAGTGATGAAATTTCATCATAAACTGAACATTTATAAACAGCTTATAAAGTTGTTAATCTATTAATCTATTAATCCAGTTTGTTAATCTATTAAGGACCAAGTTAGGGATCCGAACGAAATTAAGGGACATTTTTCGATATTTTCAAATTATTCCTATAAATTCAAAATAATTTGGCGAAATATTCAGCTGAATTTGAGAAACTACTGATATATTATAAAATTACCAAAGCAGAACCTCTAGATTATGAGGCATTTTAGTTTTATACAAAAAAGAACGAAAATAAACGTAACGAAAGTTTCGTTACGTTTTTTTCGTTTCTGTCGACGTAAAACTTTGTTGGCACACAATTTCGACATTGCAAGTCGGTGATTCTATAATATTGCAGCGCTTTCTCATACTCAGCTGAATATTTAGCCAAACTATTTTGAATTTGTAGCAATAATTGGAAAATATTGAAAAATGGCCCTCAATTTCGTTCGGATCCTTGGACCATGTATAGCAAAAATCCATCATAGCAGAAAAGTTAGTGATGGGTTGAGAGCATTTCATCAAATAATGATTTTTCATGAAAATAAATTTTATTTTTCAATTGCTTAAACAATTTGTTTAAAAATGCGAGTTACGAAAAAACAGCCTAACGCCATTTGATTCTATGGAAAAAATTATATAGAGTATGTGTTGGACAATTTTTTTCTTCATCCAATTTGTCATAATTTTTTTCTACAAAAAGCAGATATCCTGGAGTATTTGTTTAAACAAATTTGTTAACAAAAACTAGATAAAATTTTTAATGGAATATTTGTATGTTCTACGTCTGTCTTCATAACTTCTGATGAACAATGACTTTATGTAAGAGAATTGTTTAGAGATAAAAAAACATTTCGTTGAAATAGCAGATTTTGCCGCTGTGTTTGTTTATATATTATAAAACACAAACGCAAATGTAAAAATCGCAAACCCTAGAGTTGTGAGGAATATAAAGAGTAAGTCTAAAACAACAATCTTTAAAATCGATTAAGAAATGCGATCTGTGGCTGAATTTGAACACAAAAATCCATTTTCGGACCACTGTAATACAGCCTAAGGGGTTAACAGTGTTTTTGTAAGTCGATTTTTACCCCAAAATTGTTCCAACAATAATAGTTTGAACAATTAAAAACAGATATTTTTCATGCGATAGGTCATCCTTTAGAACCAGATCTTAATGTTATTCTCAAAACTGTGATATGAAAAAAAAATTTACAAACAGTGCACGTAAAAGTACAAAGTTACTTTACTTTCAGACATTTTTGGGGTTTCTAGCTTATCGGGTTCAGCCGCCATAAATTCTCAAAAATGGCCAAAAACACGTTTTTTTGAAACGTAGACCTGAATTTTTTCAAAAATCTGATGTGATAGGTAATTTCTGACACCGGATTCGTTTTCAGCACAAAAAATGTATCGAAACGCCTAGTCACTTTACACTCACATCAAAAAAGTAAAAAAATGTCACGTAGAGTAATTCGATAATCCCGAAAAATACTATTTTTCTCAATGTCATAAAAAGTTTGTTATTATTATAAGTATTAAGATGATAATTAAAATTTTAATTATCAAGGAGATTATAAAGTCTTTCATTTATTTTCAAATACTTGAAATTCAACTCGTTTCTGATAATTGAAGATATCATTTGAAAATTTTGCACAAAAGGAAACATTTATGTAGGTTTTCTTATCCTGATCCAAAAAGGAAATTTTTTTTGGATTATTTGAGTAAATAATCAACCAATTCTCTGATGTAAGATCGACTTCATAAAGTCCATGCTTAATTGCGATCTTCACCTCATCTAATGCATTACTATCTTTCAGAACTGCTCTTTGCTCTCGGTGAAATACATTAAGTATCTTGCATGTATGCTTTCGACATCGCTGCTGGATGAAGAGGTTAAAAGCGAGCAATACCATAAATAGAATACTGACGTAGAGAAATCAAAAAATGAATTTAAACAACGCAAAAATAGCGTAGCGATAAATAAAGCCAGATGTCATAGGAGACAAACATTTTTATTTAAAATGATGTGCAAATATTACACAGTAAATCGTGGGATATTATTTTAATCTGCAGCAATATTATTTTGATCTGAAGTAGATCATTTATTCTATTGTCATAGTCTTTTGTTTTTCGATTTCTCATTTAGCTGCAGATTAAAATGATACCTTGTGATTTTCTGTGAGATTATCGTAACAATTTCATTATCATATGGTTTTTTTCAATATTACGACAATGTAGTCTCGTATTATTAATAATTAATAAACTAACTATTTGTACTTTCTACAAATTAAACACACATTAATCCTCGCCTCTAATAAGTTCAAATTCGTATTATTCTCCTCTCAAGGCGATTATGCGCTCTCGAGTCGTCAAAAGCGGTTAATCGTTATTAATTGCAGTGTACGAAGCACTGCGAAAGTGAGGCACGTCCCGGAGAATTAACTTCTTCGGCGAAAGCGGCAAATCGTCGCGAACTTACTACACTCGGGGCGCGAATAAATCGACGATAAAAATCTCAAGAGGCGGAAGGAATATTGCATGGGGCCTGCGAATCTGTCGCTGCAGAGAAAAAAAAACCAAAAAGTAAGGAGAGTCGCCCGTAATAACATGCTGCGTCTTAGGACTGACCAATATATTAATTACAGCTTAATATATTAATTACGGGCCCTATAATCTTGCCCAAGAGGCCGCAACATCTCAACAGAAACGTATCTCTTCTCAGAGTTGTTTTCTATCCTCGAAATCTTGCCCATTATTTCATTTGTCTAAACACACTGTTCTCCCGTTTTAGGGCGGGTTTCGGGTATGGCCTGAATGGCTTTCGCGAAAACCGGGGGTCTCTCAAACGTAAACAAGTCAGGGTCGTATGAACTATTTCTGTTTCATTTTTGTCACGAGTGAAACATACTTTTTAAATATAAGTTTAATTTAACGTTTACTTTAATTTTAAGTTTCATTTAGTTATTATTTATTAATTATTATATATAACGCATAACCAAAACACTGACTTACATTTTCGAATATTTTTAAATTTATTTAATTGAATGATAATATGATAAATACTTAATGCAATTTTCTGAACAATTGTCCGGATGTGTGTCTGTGGATGTGTGTGTATGTGTGGGTGTCACACGTCTTTTGTAAGCACGATAATTTGAGAACGGTTTTCATAATTCAAACGTTTTTCATTATCATAATTCACAGTTAATGCATGAAAAGAAAAGATTCCTTGAATCGAAAGGAATCGACGGACCTATAATATTAATACATTTTATTGAAAATTAAAAAAATTTTTATTATTTGAGGGATGGCATTTCAAAAGGGCACAAGCGCCATTTTGTCGAAAATGATATTATTAGCTCAAAAAATCAGATAAATTATAATACACATTCTGCCAAAGGGGATTTTTTATAATGTCATTTTTCAATTTATTTCAATTTTTAATTTTTTTCATTTTTTCAATTTTTTTTCATTTTTTTAAGCTTTTGCAAGTTTTTACAACATTTTGGACCCTTTTGCAGCTCCGCAACTCCAAATCTATTTTACATTTGTGTCTTTGAATTGAAAATTAGAGTCTAAAATTAAGAAAATAAGCGCCTCGAGGGAAATAAATTATCTATTTACTCAGAACTCAATTACTTTTTTCCATCAAACTTTTCACGCTTCTAGTCACCACTGTAGTACCTCAAGAGTCAATATTTGTTCTTTTTCTAAATTGAAAATTGGATTTTTAATGATTTTAATCAGCGCTGATTTTAATCAGCGTCCAAAGTTAAAAAATGCGTGCGCCTGGAACAAAAAAATTCCCCATTCATTTTCTCGGAAATTCATAAAAATTTTCCAAAATACTTTTATCGTATCAACTCAAAAACTCAAGAGCTAATTATCATATTATTGGTTTTTTTTTTCTGAAATTGAAAATTGGATTTTTAGTCACTGGCCAAATTTGAGAAAATGTGCGCCCCGAGTGAAAAACGAAATATTTTCCTTTCATTTTCTCGGAATCTAATAATATTTTTGAATCAAGCTTTTCACGCTTCAATTCAGCACTGATGTATCTCGGGAGTAAGTTTTTATTTTTTTCATAAATTGAAAATTCAATTTTTGGGAGCGTTTTTTGCCTCTCCGGAAAAATTATGAAAATGGCGCTTATGCCCTTTTGGAATACCACCCTTCATTTATAAGATTGAAAAAATGAAAATTTACTTTAAATAAATTTACTTTTAAAATAATTACTGCTTCCTCTATGAGAAAGCAAATGATCTATTTGCTATTTCATCATAACGAGGAACCAAAGTGCTCATGATATGAGTACCAAAAAATATAGACTCCGGGAAGACACCCGAAATCGAATTCACGGCTAGTTATTTATTTATTTCAATATAAACGGGAAAGCCCTTTGTACAGTGATCTATTTATTTTATACAGTGTCTTAAATCTTAAAACTAAAACTAAAGGTTGTTAATAGTTCTATAGAGCTCAGTTCTGAAGTACATTGCTGATCGGTCGAAGAAATCAATATAGTTATAGATTGATTGAATCGATTTACATATTCTAATTTGGATTAGTTAAATTAAAAATTATTTTCCTGTTCAATTATTTACTAAACAATATCTTTCTGTTTATTGATCTAATATTTCATTTTCTTCTATCAAATTTTATTACGTTTTGTACTGTTCTTTAACATTAATTTTTCGCACACCTTTCTTTTCTGCTTAAAGCCTTGGTTGAAGAATAAGGTTATCAATGATGTGAAAAACAATAGAAAAGATGTAAGCCAATCGACAAATCGTGCCACCTTTCAGTTTCATTATGGCATTTTGCATTTGATCGGCATCGACCGGATGGCTTACTCTATGAACACTTTCAGCCTCCGCTTCGCCGATCATATACTGACAAGGTCAGAGACTGACATTTGTGGAAGTAACTTGGAACGTGGGCTTGGTAGGTATACGTGGACGGTAGTTTCTCCCTTTCAGCGGCTCATTGTTTTGTACCCTGTGCTCTTATATGAAAAATCGAATCGTTGGTAATGTACAATTCACTTAGGATATTGATTCCATTGTAATTGGCAATTTTACGATGGTCGACAGTTATGACAATGTATTTTTTACTGGATGTGCATTGCATAAATAGGGGAATAACATCGGATTGCAGATTGTATAAGACATTCCATTGCTATTTATTTCTATTGCTATTGAAGATTTTCTGTATTTCATGTTGCTTTTCCCTTGGTAAAATAATTGATTGTTCGTTGGATGATGCAAAAGAGCCTTTTTTTAAAAAGTTCCTTTGACTACAGAATATAACGATTATTTACATTAAGATTACATGTTAATCACGTTTCCATTCTTTCAGTTTTATAAAAGACATACTCAAATTGTATTCTCACAATTGTATTCTCCTTTACATTTTGTTGTTTAAATTTTTTTCTCACAAATTGTATTCTCCTTTACATTTTGTTGTTTAAATTTTTTTCTCACATCTGACATCACAGAAAATCCAAAGGTATAACTTATATCTACAGCAGAAATGATACAATAATGATACTATCTTTTGTTTTGGAATTTTGATACCGAAAGCGGTATTAAAATAAAAAACAAAGAACTATTACCTTGCTAAATTGTTCTGCTGCAGATTGTGTTTTTTTCTCAGAAAGAGTGAGTGGATACCTCCCATTATAAATTGGGTGTTTTTTGCAACATCGATTTTGAATATAAGCCTATATAGATAAAATAAACCTATATAAAATATAAGCTTATAAAAATAGAGTTTGATGAATAGAATCAATACATGGCTTCAGCTTGTCACTCAGTGACATAGTTTCGGAATAATGTACAAAAATATTAATTACTGAAGATATTTCAACTTTCTTTCATTTTAATGAAAGGTCTCTTCAAGAGCTTTAAAATTATGCATTTAATTTAGTCCAGACTTCTTCGAAAAGCTAAAAAATTGTTGAAAAATGAAAAGTGCTCTTAAAAAATCAATTAGGTACACTCTCTTATGTAAAAATGATTTGTTTTAAACGCTTCTTTTTTCAATTCTGAGCTTTCCAAAGAAGTTCAGACTCAACTTTATATATACCATATATTAGGGTTGGTCGAAAAAATTTTGGTTTTAGTTTTTCAATCAGGATATAAAAAGTCTTATTCTATATATAAAAATTGATTTCTGTGATTTTTTACAGATTTTTATAACGATATCTTCCGTTAGCAGAAACGGTTTGAAGTTTGAAATTTCGGAAAAAGTGATTTTTCAACATATTTCAATGTTGCTTCCACAGTAATCTTCGAAATCATTTCCTTCTGTTATTTCAGTTCTGTTCATTTCATGCTTATCGAATTATTTTGTTACGAATGATTTCTATAAGAGTTTTTTGTAAATCAAATTAGTCTTTTCTCCCAATTTACAATAATACGAGACTGCTAACCCCTTTTCAGAAGTTCACACTCTTTTTCATCGGGTGTGCCATTCAGTTTAACCCTTATACTTGTACGGTTATGGCTGTGAATTCATTCCAGTTTAGTTCTAAAGGCATTTTATTATAACGTGATGTTTCTTTAATAATTTTCTGCAAAACAACGCTACTAATACTTGTTTAATAATAATACTTTTATTAGTAATTATAAATTATCAGTGATAATTGTTTTTCAATAACAAAATAATACCAAGAAGGGGATATGACCCTTAGAGTAGATTACTAAAAGTTGTACTTTTTAAAAAATTGAGAAAAGTAATTTACAGTATGGAAAACGTCAACTTTACATTTAACTATTTCCATACGAAAATAATTCATAAATATAGTGGAAAAGTACAACTTTACTTTACAACTATGTCCATACGAAAATAATTCATAAATAAAGTGGAAAAACAATTTTCTTTATTTTTCACGACGAAAAATTGGACTTGTGAAGTGTGATACTTTATACAATTGCGTACAAGTTGTACGAGTATTTGTCTCGATTTAACTTTCTCACTATATTTATGAACTACTTTCGTATGGAAATAGTTAAATGTAAAGTTGTTGTTTTCCATACTGTAAATTATTTTTCTCAATTTTCTAAAAAGTATAACTTTTAGTGATCTACTCTGAGGGCAGTATCCTCTTCTTGGTTTTATTTTGTTATTGAAAAACAATTATCACTAATAATATATAATTACTAATAAAAGTATTATTATTACAACAAAGGAAATGAATTCACAGCCGTAACCATACAAGTAAAAGGGTTAAACTAAATGGCTCACCCGATGAAAAAGAGTGTAACTTCTTCAAAGAGGTTAGTAGTCTCGTATTATTGAATATTGGGAGAAAAGACTAATTTGATTTACAAAAAACTCTTGGAGGAATCATTCTCAAGACAATAATTCGATAAGCATGAAAAATAAATAAGCATGAAAAATATTAACTCTTTGACGCAGTCAATAGTTCTATAGTTACATTTTAAAGTTACATTCTAAAGTTACATTTTTAAATATTTTGATGTCTGTCAGATTTTGATGCATCTTTATGTTATAAAAGACCTGTAAAAAGGATAATTGAAAAAAAAATTTTATGACTTTTAACCACTTTTGTTTAACTTAAAACACTATTTTTTAAGTAAAATTGTGACTTTACGTAAGTGTATTTACCACCAGAATTTTTTTTAATCAACAAATGTTTTTAAAAATCATATGTCATATTGCGATAAACGAATTTGAACAGGGGGAAATGATTTCGAAGATTACTGTGGAAGCAAGATTGAAATATGTCGAAAAAATCACTTTTTTCGAAATTTAAAACTTCAAATCATTTCTGCTAACGGAAGATATCGTTTTAAAAATCTGTATAAAATCCCAGAAATCT
>JBAGKK010459295.1:0-17444 GCA_037177015.1 Euceroptres primus
CCATCGAAATTGATTTAGCCATTTTTGAGAAAATTTAATTTTTTAATTTTTCTAATTTTTCAACTTTTGTAAAAACTTTTTTCGAAGTTGACCCTTAGGGGAAAATTTGTCTTTTAATGGTAGAAACTTACCACCCAAAATATGAACCAAATATCTGCTAGGGCAGACCAACCATGTTTACCCAGCTATAGGCAAATTTGACCCAATAGGGAATTTTCGAGTGCGACTTTCTCAAAAGCCTGATGTTGTGGAATTTTGTGGAATTTAAGTTCAGAAAGATTAGATTAGAAAACATATTTTAAGGTAAATATGACTACTTCAGATTTAAAGAGTACTTAAATATATAAACAACAAATGTTACAAAACACTATTTGGTTTTAAGAGCATATTCTATAAAATATAATATGTAATTTTTCTTGGAGGGTTTTGCATCTTTTAAAACTCGTAATCGAACAAAGTATTTTAACATTTTTGCAGTATATTTCAGAAATGTTAAAGATTTTTTTCAGTGACGGTCGTAGACGCATTTAAGTTATCAGCAGAATATAAGACACGAGCAAAGTGATAGGTCAGTTGAGCGGTGCACTTTAAATGATGCCCGTATCGTGATTTATCGAGACCCCCGAGGACCAGGAGGATTTTAGAAATTCATCAGGCAAGACGGGGCCTACCTTCTTCATTTGCAGTTGCACTTAAAAACATTCCAAGTTAAAAGAGTCTTTCGTGTTAGTCTCGTTATCAACAAATTCGACTCTTTTAGCCACGATCTCCAACATTAATCACCTTTATGGATTCGGACTTTATCGCTCTAATGAATTAGCTCAACGAATCAGTAAATCCGCAAACTAGTTTTTTATTCATTCACTCAACTAATGAATAATGGGAGGCATAAATTATTATCCGCATGAGAAAAATGATTTTCGTCAGATTTACATCTATTATACATATATGAATATATATTTTTTTCAATTTTTCATTACTTTCGCAACAATTTTCTCACAATATTGTGCGCTGTGCTGAAATCACACGTGTTTGAAAAATCTTAACAATCGAGATATTAAACCATTTTTAAGAAAAAAGTTTATAAACGCCCGCAAGGGAATGAGTAAAACTTATTATTAATAATAATAACAAAACCTGGGAGATTTACGAGATTTCTTGAGAATGTACTTTCAATACACGGATTAAATTGTATAATATATGGTAAAAGGAATATTACTATGAAAACAGTTCGGTTAAGGTTACGCAAACGACAGCAGCAACGAAGATTTTTATCATAAACTTTATGGATATATCTCGAGCACGACCGCGACAGTCCTATCAAAATCAATCTCCCAAGAAATGAATACACTCGCATATTCTATAATATTCATTCTCTTATATTCTAGAATTCTCGACTTTTTTATAGGGCGGAGATATAAGATACCTCGCATGATGTTTGCAAAGCAAACTGATTTTCACGCGATTCCGACATTCTTATCTGCTGTATGCTTCATTATAAAAAAACATAAACAATTTGGAATATAATACGTGCAATTTATCTCAATTTATCTTGGAATATAGTTATTGTTGTCTATTATTGCACCTGAAAAATGTACGAAAACCAAAGGTATCAAGTTATTGAAATATATGCATACAATTTTTTTAATATGTATCTAGTTATCATGCTGCACAAAATTTTTAAATTATGTTTACGAATGAGATATATTATGAATAATTGAGAGAGTGTACTCCTCTTTATGATTTTCCAGGCGAATAAACTGAATGGTTAATTAGTAGGGGAGATAATAATAACTTTTTTCAATACTCGCTATACATTATACACCAACGAACATCACTCACTTTTGCTCCAAGTTTATTTATAATTTTATATCCATATTTTTTTACGATGATCAATATTGCCTCAAAGGGATTACTCTATATATCTCACTAGACACCAAGACGAAATAAAATATTGACTTATTTATTATTAGTGAAGCACTAGTCATGGAAATGAACTCCAGTTACTGACGCCAGATTATTTTATTCAGGTATTTGTAATAAAAGTATAAAAAAATTTCTTTCCTTAATTTTTACGACGTGAATATAAATTTTTTCTTCGACACGAGGAGATTACTTCTTTGTATGGAGGGCTATCTCTTTTAGCACCTTGAGGGGATAAATGTGAAGAATACGAAGACACATAATGTGATTGCGATATCATGACGCAGAAACATTTTTGCAAATGTGTCGTTGAATTTAATGTACGAGAATCGATAGGTGTATTAATTGAAAAAGGGGAGGCGAAAACGAGCAGTATGGAGTGTAACTGGTCAGAAAACCGGGAGAATGTACGCGAGGGTACAACTTAATTCGTTGGTATATATATTATATACCTTCCGACTTTTTTCGCATTCCTTTTGCTTTTCAGAGAGAATGCAAGGGGATACCTTCGTGAGACCGAAGCAAAGTGAGTTTGTAGTTTGTACGTGTGTATCCACCGAATACTGGGATTCCAAGAACGGGCGACATGTAAATGGCATTGAAGTTTTTTTTAAATATCGCTTCGGCCCGAACGACTTCAACTGCAATTAGCATTATTATCTCAGGGCAACTGTCTACGGAGCGAACCATCGGATTGGCGCGAAAAAGAAGTAACCTTAATCGCACATTGACCGCACACCTTGGCCAATAAATGCCACAAAACATGGCACGCGCGTTGCCACGCTAAAATCTAGCCTTATAATTATCCTCTCAAGGCCGAATCTCACCTCCTCATCTGTCGACATGTCGGGAATTTTTTATGAATTTATATTCTTTTTCAATCGCAACAAATAACTGGATTTCACTTGGGCTCATCTTCACTTCTCGAAAGAGAAGATCAATCGAAAGCAATATAAATTTGTGTCCAAAACTATTTTATCCAATTATAAATGAATAATTTTTGCAGTATTGAACATTATTTTATGTTCATTTTATTATTTTATGTTCATTTTAAATCTATCCCTGGCCGAATCCATTTCAAATCAGACAGACACACAGTGGGGCAAAAAAAGCGTCTGTGACAAATCAATTTTCAGACTGAACTACTCATCCAAATTGGATGTTTTTTTAAAAATTAAAGTGTATTAAATTCTGTATCGTTACAATGAAGGATATTTTTGAAAAATTTTCTTAAACATTTTTTATTTAATAAGCAAAATGAAGAACAAAATTTTTTTGACTTTTCAAGACTGCTATTTAGTCAAAAAAAATTTTATTTTACCGAAAATGGTCCACGTCGAAATAAAAACTCATTAAAAATGATGTCCAGCAGTATTAATTTAATAAAACAAAAATTTAAATTGTTATAGACAAAGTAGTGAGCAAAAGTTATATCTTCTTTATTTGCCACATTTAAATGCACTAAACCAATATTTTCAGGAGAAAATGGAAATAAAATAATATTAACTCAAAATTAGAAGACGTTAAACATCAATTCATAATTGCTTATAACAATTTAATAAACAAATATGAAATTAAGGCATTTTTAATTAGATAGATTTAGTTTTTTTCAACCGAATTAGCTATAAATATTTCACTAATGTCCTTCTGCTGTGATAGTTTGTTCTGCAACAAGAATCGTGTATTACTTAAACAAATTTAATAAACAAATGCATTATTTGGCCATTTTTGAGTATATAAGCTTCGTTTTTGCAGCAGAATCAATAACTAGTATATTGCCAATGTGTCTTGCTGTTTTATTTCACACTTAGACATCAATTGTTTAATGTTTAAACAAATTTAATTACCAAATTAATTATTTCAGCATTTTTTAATATAGAAATTATGTTTTTTCAGCAGAATCAACTACAAACATCTCAGAGATAGTCTATTGCTATGATGATTCGCAGTTAAACAATAATTGTATTTTAAAAAATTTTTTTAAAAATTTAATAATTTTTTTAAAAACAAATTTAATAAACAAGTGCATAGCTTGGCTGTTTTTCAATAAATTGGTTTCGTTTTTTTAGCAGAATCTACTATAAATATTCACCAATTAATTTGCAGTTGGAAAATATTGTATATTGTTTAAACAAATTTAATAAGCAGAGATATTGTTTCGCCATTTTTGAGTAGATAAGCTTCGTTTTTTCAGCAGAATCAATAACTAGTACGTTAAAAATGTGACTTGCTGTTTTTCTTTACACTTAGGCATCAATTGTTTATTGATTAAACAAATCTAATAAACGAATGTATTGTTTGGCGATTTTTCAATAGATAAACTCCGTTTTTTTCAACAATTATTGTTTAACTGCGAATCAGCATAACAATAGACTATCTCTGAGATGTTTTGTAGTTGATTCTGCTGAAAAAACAAAATTTCTACACTGAAAAATGCTCAAATAATTACTTTAACTAAATTTGTTCAAGCAATAAACAATTGATGTCTAAGTATAAAGTAAAACAGCAAGACACATTGGCAACGTACTAGTTATTGATTCTGCTGAAAAAACGAAGCTTATCTATTGAGAAATTGAAAAACAATACCTTTTTTATTAAATTTGTTTAAACAATTTATAATAATGTCCAACTGCAAATTATCATAGCAAAAGACCACTGGTGAAATATTTATAGTACATTCTGCTTAAAAAAAGCGAAACTAATTTATTGAAGAACAGCCAAGCAATGAATTTGTTTATTAAATTTGTTTAAATAATGTACAATTATTGTTTAACTGCGAATCATCATAGCAATAGACTATCTCTGAGATGTTTGTAGTTTATTCTGCTGAAAAAACAGAATTTCTATATTAAAAAATGATCAAATAATTAATTTTTAACTAAATTTGTTTAAACAATAGAAAATTATTAGCTAAGTGTAAAGTAAAACAGCAAGATTCATTGGCAACATACTAGTGATTGATTGTGCTGAAAAAACGAAGCTTATCTATTGAAAAATTGCCAAACAATACCTTTGTTTATTAAATTTGTTTAAACGATATTCAATATTGTCCAACTGAAAATTATCATAGCAAAAGGCCATTGGTGAAATATTTAAAGTAGATTTTGCTAAAAAAACGAAACTAATTTATTGAAAAACAGCCGAGCAATGCATTTATTTATTAAATTTGTTTTAATAATTCATCTTGTTGATTTCTATGTACAATTATTGTCTAACTGCAAATAGCAATAGACCATACACCTAATAGACTCACGAATACACTGAGATGTTTGTAGTTGATTCTGCTGAAAAAACAAAATTTCTATATTAAAAAATGCTCAAACAATTAATTTCTTAACTAAATTTCTTTAAACAATTAACAATTGATGCCTAAGTGTAAAGTAAAACAGAAAGACACTTTAGCAACATACTAGTTATTGATTCTACTGAAAAAAACGAAGCTAATCTATTGAAAACTTGCCAAACAGTACCTTTGTTTATTAAATTGTTTTAAACAATATACAATATTGTCCAACTGAAAATTATCACAGCAAAAGGCCATTGGTGAAATATTTATCGTAGATTCTGCTAAAAAAAAAGAAACTAATTTATTGTAAAACAGTCGAGCAATGCATTTGTTTATTAAATTTGTTTAAATATTGTACAATTATTGTTTAACTGCGAATTATTATAGCAATAGACTATCTCTGAGATGTTTGCAGTTGATTCTGCTGAAAAAAAACAAAATTTCTATATTGAAAAATGCTAAAAAATGAATTTGTTAAGGAAATTTGTATAAACAATAAACAATTGATGCCTATCTGTAAAGTAAAACAGCAAGACACATTGGCACTAGTTATTGATCCCGCTAAAAAAACGAAGCTTATCTATTAAAAAATTGCCAAACAATACCTTTCTTCATTAAATTTGTTTAAACAATACACAATATTGTCCAACTGCAAATTATCATAGAAAAAAGCCACTGGTGAAATATTTATAGTAGATTCTGCTAAAAAAAACGAAACTAATTTATTGAAAAACAGTCAAGCAATGCATTTGTTTATTGAATTTGTTTAAATCATGTACAATTATTGTTTAACTGCGATGGACTATCTCTGAAATGTTTGTAGTTGATTCTGTTGAAAGAAAAAAAATTTCTATATTGAGAAATGCTAAAATAATTAATTTTTAACTAAATTTGTTTAAACAATAAGCAATTGATGCCTAAGTGTAAAGTAAAACAGCAAAACACATTGGCAATATACTAGTTATTAAATCTGCTGAAAAAACGAAGCTTATATACTCGAAAATGGCCAAATAATGCATTTGTTTATTAAATTTGTTTAAATAATACACGATTGTTGTTGCAGAGCAAACTATAACAGCAAAAGGTTATTGATGAAATATTTATAGCTAATTCTGCTGGAAAAGCTAAATCTATCTAATTAAAAATGCCTTAATTTCGTGTTTGTTTATTAGATTGTTATAAACAATTAGAAATTAATGTTTAAGGTTTTCTAATTTTAACTTAACATTATTTTATTTCCATTTTCTCCTGAAAATATTGGTTTAGTATATTTAAATGTGGCAAATAAAGAAGATATAACTTTTGTCTACTAATTTGATTATAACAATTTAAATTTTCGTTTTGTTAAATTAATACTGCTGGACATCAATTTCAATGAGTTTTTGCCTCGACGTGGACTATTTTCGAGAAAATAAAATTTTTTTTGACTAAATGGCTGTCTTGAAAGTCAACAATTTTTTTTTCATTTTGTTTATTAAATTAGAATTTTTGAAAAAATTTTTCAAAAATTTTTTGCATTGCAATGATGCGGAATTTAATACACTTTAATTTAAAATAAAAATGTCAAAATCGGATGAGTAGTTTAGTCTGAAAATTGATTTGTCCGCTTTTTTTGCCCTACTGTGGGGCGGTTACGTAACTTTGTCACTCCTATTTGTTTCACAAATCGTTTTCTGGAAATAAAGTTATGTTAGAAAAACCAGTGTGATAAGTATTACAAAAAATTTAAGAAAAGAGTAAAATGTTGCATTATTACGGAAATATTATGTATACAAATTTACAAAAGTTCAATTTTAATTTTATAAGAAGTTCTATGGAAGCTTAAGACTTATTTTTTTTTTTTTAATGTAAATTTTTAGCAAAATTCTGTCTACCATTCTCGCATTTTTTATTCATTATTAAGCTGATCTTTATAGGTTTTTTAGGGTTTTTTTTAGATATTTATAAAAGTTTAATGAGAAACTTAGTGAGAAATCAATTTTTAAATCAACTAATTGTGAAAGTGAATTTCGTTTTAGAAATAAGATATAAATGTTCTACAGAAATATATTTATCGATCGCACGCATTTTTTTTTAATCAAAGTACTCTCTGAATCTGAATCAGTCAAAATTTTCACTGATTTCATTCAGCGACCCACTTATAGCTAATTCATCAGTGAATTTTGACTAAATGTCAGTCAGTTTCTCTGAAATTCAGTCAAAATTCTGATGAATTAGCTAGAAATGGGTCACTGAATGAAATCAGTGAAAATTTTGACTCATTCAGATTTAGAGAGTATCCACATTTTTTCGCTTTACATTTACAAAAATTGGCATGTGCAAAATCAAAAGTGAAAAATGACAAGTAAGAAGTAACAAATGAAAAATGACAAGTTGCAAAGTTACGTAATCGCCTCCCAGTTTGTCATATTGAATTTTCAATGCAAATTGGCACTTTTTTGGCTACGCTTAAAATATTGAATTTTTCAAAATTGAGTATCATTCGAGAAGAAATCTAAGCAACTTAAATCACTTCGAATGTAAGATTTCTTGAAAACGAAATCATTTAATTAGCTTTTAAATGAACATCTGAAATAACAAAGGTCGAATTTTTCGATTGAATCGAATTTTATTTTTATTTTTTTATCATTGATATATTTTTTATTTTATATATTTATCGAATTAAAATTCGATCCGATCCAATTTTGGAAATTCCATCATTATTTTACATGGATTTCATTTCAAACTCAACTGAATTATTTCGATTTCGAGAAAACCCTACATTCGAAGAAAGCTTAGGAGCTAATTTTTCTTCTTGAATTAAACTCAATTTCGAAAAATTCAATGTTTTAAGTCGCCAAAAAGGTACCGACTTGCATTTAGAATTCGATCTGACGAAATGTAAACCTCTAATATAGAAGCTTCACGAAAATGATTTTCAGTCCTAGATGACAGGCTTAAAATAAAACATCACTATAATCATTAATTATAGTTTTGAAATCGATGGCAGTAAAAATTGCAATTTATGGGTTGAAAATTATGATATTTGCGCAAAGAAATAGATGTTCGTGACATTTTTAACCAGAGAAAAATAGTCAACTTCCTGTGGTAAAAGACCCTTAGCTTGCACGAATCCATTGCAAAATACAGAGACTCAGTGTTTGGAAACGTCTACTTGGGTCTTCTTGAAAATGCGTATTTGCGGTTTCGTGGGTTATTTATACATTCAAACAGTACTCTTCACTCTGATTCTTAACTGTGCATCTCTTGCCAAAGACTTTTACTGCTTAATGATTAATTATTTTGCAGAGTAACTTCACATCTGAAAATACACCGCCTTTTCATCAGTCTAATTGGAAGTTTTCGAGTTATGAAAACGTAGCGTACAAATTCTTCGCTTTTTGCATCGTAAATTTATAAAACAAGGGCGAAAACAAATTAGTCTTTCCAGTTGAATCATAACTGTAGTGTTTAATTCAAATTTTCATAAAAATGCTCCCAAAATTAATTGGTATAGTTTTCAATTTTCATTTATACATTTAGCAGTATTATGTTATAGCAGTACTATATACATTCAATGTATATAGTAGTTAGTAACAGTTAGTTAGTTAGTTAGTTACACATATTAGTTAGTTACGTCATGTATTAGTAACATATTTATTAATTTTTTAAATCCAAAAAGTATGGAAATTACAGAAGAATTCTGAATTGACAGTACAGAACAAAACAGTAAAATCTGTAAAATCTGTAAAAACAGTAAAAAACTGCGAAATTCGATTTCCCAGATTTAATTTAATGAAAATTCAGGTCATACGAGGAAAAATGAGACGGAAAGATGAAAGGACCAGGTTTCAATATAAAAGGCTTGTTAATTATTGGCACTAATAATGCACCCCATATTTTCTGCTCCAATTATTACCAATCGAATTTTCGTTAAAATATATTCTGCGCATTTAGATTATGACACTTTAAAATAAAGTTGACTATACATAATAGAGAATCTTGTGAAGTGTCTGCTATTAAATATTTATATTGAAGATTAGGAGAATTGATTCCAAATTTCAAATTTCTATCAGCAATTAATATTACAAGACTAACAACAACCTTGGTTTTAAATTTATTGTTTTTTTAAGTTTCTAAATTAACACATGAGAAGTTGAAAGGACTTTGGCGTAGGTTACTTTCAAAATCAGTGAATGATTTGATTGAGCATTGTCCTTATGTTTGCTGCTTTTGAATTGAGCAATTTGCATGAAGAACAGCTTTGCTCTTTTCAAATTTGCCCTCTCACTGCAGCGTTGGATTATACCCCTGAAATTTTAAATAGGGTTGAATAATAATGAAGTAAATCAAACGGCTAGATTTTCGCCACGATTTCCACTAGCAATCTATAATTAATCAGAGTGGATCTCTATAAAAGTGACGTAGTATCTCCCTTCCATAGGGTAACTCCCATGACTGCAATAAACCCATGTCTTGTACAAATGTACACTGTACTGTACATTTGGTAACAATGCCCAGCAGGACAATAAGTCTTCGCACATCACACGTGTTTTCTTTTATTCTATAATATTTATAAATAAACTCTTCCTGTCAAAGAGATCTCAATGTGCAATTATGAGAAGAGAACGTATTGAAATTTCAATTCCGATGAATTATTAAAGGAGTATATTTCGAGGAAGGAAAATGAATATTTTCCTTTTGAGAAAAGCGTCCTTAATAATAGATCTTTGAATAGTGACTTGATATGTCCTCATTATTATTATAAATTTTTGCAAAGTCGATAACAAACGACTGTAATAACTTGGAACTCAAGCCAATAATTATGCTGCATACATAGTAGCATTTATCTCTCAGAAAATGTCGATAGCTCGTCGTTATCTTGAATAGCTCCATTTATCTATGCGAGGGACATCCGACATCGTTCCAACATCGGCGGCGAATATCAACGGCGCTCTACATTGGAATCTCCGATCTGGAGAAGTGTTCGTGTACAGTCTTTGAATTGAGACTTCATTAGCCCCAAGTTTACGCTCGTTGAAATCCGGGGACCATGTGTACGCCGGGCTAAAAAGCGACAAAAGAATGACCCGCCAGAGTCTAAAGAACGGGCGAAAAGAGAAAGGGTGATGAACGCAGAGATGAGAGAGAAAGAGGCGAGGAAGAGCAGGAATGAAAAAAGGAAAATAAGAATTGCCGGTTCTGTGGATCGCATGGGACTGGTTACCCCTTTTTATTTTCCACAATTAATTTATCATTTTCATTCTAAAAGTTTTAGTGATTTAGTGAAATTTCCACAAATTTTTAATAAAAATGGGTGTTTTGAGGTAATGTCCTATGAATTGAGATAATCGTCTCGATTCTGGGGTAAATTTAAAATATGTAAATAACAGAGAGTCAAGATCTATTATTCGACAGTACGTGTCTGGTTATGTTTTATAATTTCTAAAACGCAAATAAATAATCGCTTTATAATATCACCCTTGCTATATCGCGAATAAATAATTTCGCGATTTGTTCGAGTGGAAATTTCAAGCTTGAATTTATAATATGGTTGACTTACTTTCAAGGTATTTTTAAATAAAAACGGCAAGTATGTGAATTTTAAATAAAATTATAAAGGCTAGCTGGGTAAGCATAGTTGGTCTGCCCTAGCAGATATTTGGTTCATATTTGTGCGGTAAGTTTCTACCGTTATAAGACTAATTTACCCCAAGGGCCAACTGCAAAAAAAATTTTTTACAAAAGTTATAAAGAAATTTTGAAAAATCAAAATTTAAATTTTCTCGAAAATGGCTGAATCAATTTCGATGGTTGAAATATATATTGTACAAGATATTACAGTGGTTCTAAAAAAAAATGAAGAGTCAATTCTGGCAAATAGAAAGGAATAAAAAAAATTTTGGAATTTTGAAAAAATTGTTTTTTAATGAAAGCTTTTTGGTACCGCCGCAATTTATTTCCTATAATACATTCATGCCCTCTGTAACAACATATAACAACATAGTATAATGAGTCAGTGCAGAAAATGAACTTTGACCACACAAAAATTTGTTATTTAACAACAAAGTAAACAATATTTTTTTCCTAACTTTTCAGGTGTATTTTTTTCTTTAAGATCTTCAATTGGACTAAAGAAGAGCTTAAGTCAACTATCTAGAAATAATTTCCAGTAGGTTAGAGTAAAAATAATTATTTATAATGTTTAAAACAGATTAATAAACAAAAGCCATTTTCTGGTGATTCGTAATGATTAGTTGTTTGAAATTCATAGTTTTTATATAAACTATGAGACAAATTAATGCCTAATATCGATTAGTTAAGAATATCTGCTGTTTGACCATTATTTAAACAATTTTCATAAACAAATACTCAGTTTCCGTATATCCTCGCGTATATCACAATGAATAGGCTCAATTTTTTTTGCAGAATCAACCAAAAGTGTCTTGCCAAAGACTCCTTGCTGTCATTTTTTTTCAAATTAACAACGACTGTTAACTATTTAAACAATATTTATGATAAAATTCACATTTTCAACATTATTCCACAAAAGGGCCCAATTTTTTTTGCGGAGCCAACTAAAAATGAGTGACCAGTGACTCCTAGCTGTAATCTTGTTCAAATTGATAACAAATATTATTTAAACAATTCTTTAAATAATTAAACAATTTTATATGTAAATGCACATTTTGACCATTTTTCCAAGAATAGGCTCCATTTTCTTAGCGAAATCAACTAAAAATGTATTGCCAATGACTCTTTGCCATGATACTTTGCCAATGGACAAGAACAGTTAATTATTTAAACAATCTTTATAAACAAATGTACATTTTGGCCACTTTTGCATGAATAGGCTTTTTTCGCGGAATAAACTAAAAATGTCTTATCAATGACTCCTTGTCATATTTGTCCAATTAACAACAACTGTTGATGATTTAAACAATATTTATAAACAAATTCACAGTTTGACCATTTTTCCATGATAAATATTAATTTTTTTTGGTAGAATCAACAAGAAATGTTTTGCCAATTGACGATGGTATTATGTATTACTGTATAATAAAACATTAGAACCAAAAGCAGTTCAACTTTTCAGGACCACTCAAGATAATTTATGGAATAGATTATTCACATTTTCGATTATCGTCAAGATACGATACCCAATAAATAAATAATTTTATAACCCAATAACCTAATAACCAAAAACCCATCGCACTTTTGATTGACACATATATAATTAGTTCATTCCAGAAAAAAATTAATATTTAACACGGAAAAATGGTCAAATTGTGAATTTCTTTATATTGTGTAAATAATCAATGTGTAAATAATCAACAGTTCTTGTTAATTGGACAAATATGACAAGAAGGAGGCTCTGGTAAAACATTTCTAGTTTATTCCACGAAAAAAATAAGCCTATTCATGCAAAAGTGGCCCAAATGTACATTTGTTTATAAAAATTGTTTAAATAATTAACTGTTCTTGTCCATTGGCAAAGTATAATAGCAAAGAGTCATTGAGAATACATTTTTAGTTGATTTCGCTAAGAAAATGGAGACTATTCTTGGCAAAATGGTCAAAATGTGCATTTATTAATAAAAATTGTTGAAATAATTAATATTTATTATCAATTTGAACAAAATGACAGCTAGGAGTCACTAGCTATACATCTTAGTTGGTTCCGCAAAAAAATTTGAGCCTATGCGTGGAATAACGTTGAAAATGTGAATTTGGTTATAACTATTGTTTAAATAATAAAAAATTGTTGTTATTTTGAAAAAATGACAGCAAGGAGTCTTTGACAAGACATATGAGAGAAATGTGAGAATGTGAGAGAAATTAATGCCTAATTGCTATTAGTTAAGAATATCTGCTGCTTGACAATTATTTAAACAATTTTTATAAAAAATACCCAGTTTTCGTATGTCACATTGAATAGGCTCAATGTATTTGCAGAATTAACCAAAAATGTCCTGCTAAAGACTCCTTGCTGTCATTTTTAGAAATTAACAACAACTGTTAATTATTTTAAACAATATTTATAAAAAAAATCCTATTTTCAACATTATTCCACGAATAGGCCCAATTTTTTGCTGAACCAACTAAAAACGTATGACTAGTGACTCCTAGCTGTAATTTTGTTCGAATTGATAAAAATATTAATTATTTAAGCAATCTTTATAAATAAATACACATTTTTACCATTTTGCCAAGAATGGGCTCCATTTTCTTATCGAAATCAGCTAAAAATGTTGTTTTTTTGAAAAGTCAGCTAAACATGGCTTTTTGCTATGATACTCTGCCAATGGACAAGGACAGTTAATTATTTAAACAATTTTTATAAACAAATGTACATTTTGGCTACTTTTGCTTGAATAGGTTTATTTTTTGTGTGAAATAAACTATAAATGTCTTGCCAATGACTCCTTCTTGTCATATTTGTGCAATTAACAAGAACTGTTGATTATTTAAACAATATTTACAAACAAATTCACAGTTTGACCATTTTTCCATGATAAATATTAATTTTTTCGGCAGACCCAACAAGAAATGCCTTGCCAATTGACGATGGTGAAGAGGTGAAGAGGCTTAACTACTGTTCTTTATGTATTACTGTATGATAAAACATTAGGACCAAAAGCAGTTCAACTTTTCAATAACACTTAAGATAATTTATGGAGTTGATTATTCACATTTTTGGTTATCGTCAAGATACAATATCCAATAAATAAATAATTTAATAACCCAATAACCTAATAACCAAGAACCTATCACACCTTTGATTAACACAAATATAATTAGTTCATTCCGCAAACATACAATGTTTAATATGGAAAAATGTTCAAACTGTGAACTTGTTTATATTTTTTAAATAATCAACAGCTTTTGTTAATTAGACAAATATGTCAAGAAGGAGTCGTTGGTAAGACATTTCTAGTTTATTCCACGAAAAGAAATATGTATTCACGCAATATGCAAAAGTAGCAAAAATGCGCATTTGTTTATAAAAATTGTTCAAATAATTAACTGTTCTTGTCCATTGGCAAAGTAATATAGCAAGGAGTCATTGGCAATACATTCTTCGTATATTTCGCTAACAATAAGACAATGAAGCCTATTTTTGGAAAAACGTTCAAAATGTGCATTTATTTATAAAAATTGCTTAAATAATTAATATTTTTTATTAACTTGAACAAAATTACAACTAGGAGTCATTGGCCATACATTTTTAGTTGGTTTCGCAAAAAAAATTGGGTCCATTCGTGAAATTATGTTGAAAATGTAAATTTGTTTATAAATGTTGTTTAAATAACTAACAGTTGTTGTTAATTTGAGAAAAAATGACAGCAAGGAGTCTTTGGCAAGACATTTTTGGTTGATTCTGCCAAAAAAATTGAACCTATTCATTGTGACATACGAAAACTGTGTATTTGTTTATGAAAATTGTTTAAATAATGGTCGAATAGTAGCTACTCTCAAGTAATCGCAATTAGGCAATAATTTCTCTCATACTTCATATAAAAACTATGAATTTCATAAACTAATCATTGCGAATCCCGAGAAAATGGCTTTTGTTCATTAATTGGTTTAAAATATTATAGAAAATTTTTGTTCTTATTCTAACCTACTGGAAATTGTTGCTATGTAGTTATTACACTGACTTAAGCTCTTTTTTGAGTCAATTTGAAGATCTTAAAAAAAGATACATTTGAAAAGTTAGAAAAAAATATTGTTTATTTTGTTGTAAAATAAAAAATTTATGTTTAGCCAAAGTGAATTTTCTGCACCGACTCGTTATACCTGGAATACGTTAGTGATTTAAAAAAAAATCAAAATGCTTTCAACAAATTTTTTTTTCAAACTTCAAACAATTTTTCTACTCCTTTCTAATTTCCAGAAATAACTCCATTTCTTTTTAGAACTCCTGTGATATCTTATACAATATATATTTGAACAATCGAAATCGATTCAGCCATTTTCGAGAAAATTTAATCTTTTGATTTTTCAAAAACTTTTTATAACTTTTGTAAAGATTTTTTTTTTAAGTTGACACTTGGAGTAAATTAGTCTGATAATGGTAGAAAGTTACCATCCAAATATGAACCAAATCTCTGTTAGGGCAGATCAACTATGCTTACCCAGCTATGTCCTTTTAAATAAAAATGGGTGTTTTGAGGTGAATTAAGATAATCGTTGTCTCGATTCTGGGGCAAATTTAACATATTTAAATAAAAGAGAGTCAAGATCTATTATTCAGCAGTATATGTCTGGTTATGTTTTATAGTATCACCATTTTTAAATCGTAAATAAATAATTTCGCGGTTTGTTCGAGTGGAAATTTGAAGCTTTAATTTATAACATAGTTGACTTATTTTCAGGGTATTCTTAAATCAAAATTGCATTTATACATAAAACGGCAAGTATGCGAATTTTAAAGAAAATTATAAATTTGTGAAATATTTCCGTTTCACGAGAAAGTGACATTGCAGTGTGCAATGTAAGAGAATAGAGAGAATGAAGACACGGAGGTTCGAATGATCACAGAAAGAAGAGGTCTGATGAAATATCGAACAAAGATGATATCGAGGAACAAGTAGAGATCGAATGGGCGAAGGAAAAAGAAAGCGAAGGATGAAAAAGAAAAGAAACAAGGCAAGTACGAATAGTACCTGTACTTTAAACTTAAACCTTTAAAGAAAAGGCAGACGAACAGACCGATCAGGTCGGGTTCATTATAAATTTTATAGCTGGTCATTTGAGCAGCCTCGGGCGTGAACCAGAATTACCGTCATGAAAAGAACACCAAATGCATTTCGATCATTAGGCGTTCGTCTTTATTTAAAACTCCTTATTTAGACACATAAGTGCTGCACGAAATTAAATACAATTTGTAAAAGCAAGAAGAAGCTTTATACTATTTTTTGTTCAAATCCTACCATTACTTTTATGAATAGAAACTTTGCAACAAAAATTATTTGATCCCTTGAAATTGCATACTCTGTTTTATGTTACCAGGACACCACATAGAAATTTGAATGACTTCTCGAAACCTGAATTAGCTTTTGCTTTTTCTGTGCAGAAATGACTAAATTGCAAGGAGAGCTTCCTCTTGTGTCACAGTTGATTAAAAATGAGGGGAAATAATAATTTTGTTACAGAAAACAGGAAATATGTAATTTATTCTTTGAAGAGAGGTTCTCGTAGGAGGTTGTAACGCCCAGGAAGTTTCGTTCACGCTCGTTTTCATCCGCGGAAAACTTGATTTGCCGTTACGAAACTAAGTGGCTGCTGGTTCTGTCGCTCAGAATTCTCAGCTACTGTATAGGAATTTGCTGTTAAATTAACCACTGCCTTAGACCAAACAATTTCGCGATGCTATTTTCCGCTGCAAATTGACTCGCACATATAACGTATATATATGCGATCCCCCAAGAGAAGCACATTCATCTATAGGTCCGTCTGTATGCCATTCCAGCGCAATACGTACTGCAAGATTACTCGATCTTTTATGCCTCAATTATCATTCCGAGCCATTATTAAACTTACACTACTGTATCCACTGGTCTTATTCGTTTTAGTTAGAAAATGTGCAGTAGCTTGTACGACTGAGCAAATCGAGTGAAATTTGTTCCTACCACGCCATTCGGAACTTAGCGCGCGAATGATCGTCTGGAACTGCAGAGATTAAGGCTCATTTTCTTCAATGAGGCGACATGAAGAAGAATCTTCGTTAATCTTCGGATAGGGTGTAATTTCTTAAGCAAAGACGATGAATTTCCATTAATATATCTGAGCACGAACTGCTTATTGCCCCAGTTACTAATTTCTTCCTTGTACCATTATCTTGACCACTCACAGGTTTATATTGACAGTTAGAAATGTTTGATGGGAGCAAATGCAGTTTAATTGAGACGTTTTGAGAATTCATTATTCTGAATAAAGTGGATGATTGAATTATTGTACTTTGTCCATTTACATTTATATTTATTGAATTAAATTTTTATTTAATTTATTGAGAAAAAGCTCATAAGGCTAAAAAGCATCTTTCGGAGCTGACCAGAGTATACACGTCATACATAGGTATACATAGGTATACATACATACATACATACATACATACATACATACATACATGCATACATGCATGCATACATACATACATACATACATACATACATATATATATATATATATATATATATATATATTTTATTGCCTATGGGGTCTATTTCTTAAGATCTACTTAATATATATA